>CAMZMU010000041.1:147180106-147294869 GCA_947311845.1 Poa pratensis
GATTTGGGAATATTCATTTATTTCCTATTTTTATGAATTAACCCTGCACAGGCAGAAAACCCCGTTTTCTATTTTAATGTTTCAGGGACCCAAACGTCAACGAAATCACTGGAAATTTACGGGCGTCAATATTGGAAGGAAGAAGACCTGTGCGAACGGAAGCGAACAAGCGGAGGCCGAGGCCCGAACGGGGGTGGCCCACGCGGCCAGGTACTGTGCCGCGTGGGGCTCCGTTTGGCCCTCGTGGCTCCGTTGCCGTCGATCTTCGCTCCACCGACATAGTCTTGACCTAAAAACGCCTATAAAAGGTCCCCCGACGTTCTCTGGAAGGAGCGCCGCACAAACACAGAAACACCGAAACGGAGATCAGGAGTGCAGATTGGAGGGGGAAAACCCGGCGGGCGCTGCCGGCGTGGTCTCCATCTTCTCCATCGACTTCTCCACCGTCTCCATGATGAAGAGGAGAGTAGTCCACCTTGGACTATGGGTTTGTGGAAGTAACTTATGTATCTTCCTCTCTGAGCTTCACTAATTAGCACCGTATGGAGCTGCTGAACATGATTACGGTCACCGTTGTAATACTTTGTGGTGAATCTTTATGAGTTAATATATGTTTGAGATTGCAATGTTTGTTTCAGTTATGAGTATAGATGCATATTATGTACCCCGTTCTTGTCTACTTGTTTTGATCAAGCATGTTTATAGAGCGTGTGTGGGGAACGTGTGCATTAGTTGGAGTAACGGGGGGTGGCTAGTGCAGTGAACGTGAGAGAAAGTTCTGCGATCCACTTTGGTATCTTTACCTTACTTTGTTACCTCACTAGGGATAAACTAAAATACAGCTACGGGGATGTGGGCGTGACCATTGCCACTACTCCATGACTAGATCTAGCATGTTCTTATTTTCACTTCATGTCTGATACTTAATGCTATACTCTGAGTTATCTTAATTACTGAGGTGTTATGATTTAGTTCGCATCTTGTGGAGTATAAGAGAGGTTAATAACCAAAAGATCTCTATGTTAGGACGTGATGCCCATATATCTAAGTAACTTGTTATCAAACCCTGTGTTGCAATTCATATGTTAACTTTGTGTGTTCCATTGTCTACCACTTTTATAAAGAGAGAGTGCATTTGTGAAACCATGAACCCCAGTCCATTTTTAATCATAAGAACACCTTTCCAACACATATACCACTTTTCTATTTTCAGCCATCATTAAATCAGAAAATACAAAATACTTTTCATCTTGCATACATCATTCAAAAACCCAAAAATATCATTTATCATTGCATCCACCATCATTGCATATTTATTTCTTGTTTGCATTGCATAACTATCCTGATATCATTCTTACTACTTGTGCTTGACAACCACAGGTAGGTTGAGGACCAAAACATCTAACCTTGTTTTGTAGGTAACCAAAAGAAGGATAAGAAGATAAATCTACCACTTCAGATTCCTGAGAGTTCGATATTAACCCTCGAGTCACCCCTCGTGGGGAAAATGTCTTCCACTTACTATACACTCTGCACTTGAGTCTCAACTAATCCGTTTATTTTTGCAGGTATCAAAGCCTTGCTCTTCGGGACCATCAAGCGTTTTCTGGCGCCGTTGCCGGGGAATCGTAGCTGAGAGTTATCCAAGGGTGTGCATCATCGCATTCATCTACAACAAAGTCAACGTCACCAACTTGTGCTAAACACCTAAGATTGGGGGAGGTTGCACCTACGTGAGCACCATCTTATCCATTTTATTTACAAAGCAATTTATTTGTTTTGTTAGTGTCATTGCATATCATATCATATTTATTTCAGTTTTGCATAAAAAATTAAAAATACCAAAAAAAATTGCTAAAATTGGGAGAAAGAACTAAGCTGTGTGACTACACAAACACTCTAATGATCAATTTATCACGAGAGCTATTGCCACACCTAAGATAAATGCTGAGAGTTATGAAGTAAGTCCTAGTTTGTTGAACTTGGTAATAGGGAAAATTTGGTGGTAAGTGCTATGGAGGATGCCTCTATGCATCTTCATGACTTTGTTGAAATATGTGACATGCAAAAGTTTAAAAAATGTGGAAAGTGATATCCTAAAACTGAAGTTATTTCCTTTTTAACTTAGAGGAAAAGCTAAAGAGTGGTTGCATTCCTTGCCATCTGTAGTATTAATTCTTGGGATGATCTAAAAGAAGCTTTCATTAAGAAAATATTATCCCCCTGTTAAAATTTTGCCAAAATAGAAACAACATCCTTTCTTTTAGGCAAAATGAAAATGAACATGTTTGCTATGGCTTGGGATAGGATAAAACTTATGCTTAGAACTTGTCCCTCACATGGAGTTAATGAATGGACCATATTACACTCTTTCTACAATGGTTTAAACTACATGTCTAGAAACATACTTGATTCTGCTGATGGAGGTGCTTTTATGAGTAAGACTATAGTAGAAGCTAAAAAATATATTGAAAGCATTTTACAAAACTATAGTCAATGGCATACTGATAGGGCACTAATCCTTCTAAGAAATGTGAACTCTATTGAAGAAACTAATGATTTGTCATTAAATGGATACTATTCTTGCTTTGCTTAATAACCTAGTGTTGAAAATGTTCCTTTGCAAGAAACTAGTTGGTAACAATTCTGAAAATATTGATGTCAACTTCATTAGGAACTATGGTAATAATGGGTATGGTAACAACAATTATAAACTCTTATAATAAACCCCCATATGTGCCAAATAAATATGCTTCTAGTGGTAATGTTTCTAGTGACTTGGAAAACACCATTAGATCTTTTATATCTACCCAAAAGAGCTTAATAAGGAATTTATCTCTAAGTTTGAAAAACAAGATGCTTTGTTTGAAAGGGTAGATCAGCTTAACTAAGGAAGTCTCATCATTAAAGAGCATCATTACAGCCCAAAAAACATGAGGAAACAATAAAATATTGACAAGAGGTTATCAGAAGTTTGGGAACACATTCATGAGCAAGAGAGAGTTGCTAAAGAATCTATTGGGTAATGAAAGAGGTGAATGTTGAGGAAGTTAAAATTGCTTAATGAAGTCAAGGATCCTTTGCTTGACTTAGAAAATTGTAGCTTGCATGAATTAATATCTATCTTACAAAAATTTGCAAGTGATCCTTCCATCAACACTAACCAAGCAGGTTTTGGTTCTTATATTGCTAATCATGTCTTGAAAGAAAAGATTGCTAGGTACAACCAAGAGGCTATGATACCACCTAAGCTTGGGGATATGTGGATACCTACGGTACTAGTAACTATTGGAAAAGAGACACACCATGCCATACTTGATCTAGGATCTAGTGTCTCTGTTTTATACTAAAAAACTATATGAAGTGCTGAATTGAAAAATCTTGAAAAATGCTCTATTGAACTAGCACTTGCTGATGACTCTATTAAACATGCTTTGGGAAAAGTAAGTGATGTTATGGTAGAGTTACATATGACTTTTGTGTGTGGATTTTCTAATCATGGACATGGGGAGTAAAACCTCTAGTCCTATTATTCTTGGAAGACCTTTTCTTCGTACCACAGGTGCTATCATTGATTCAAAGGAAGGGAATGTAAAGTTTCAGTTTCCACACAAGAAGTGCATGGAACACTTTCCAAGGAAGAGGGAACCACCAAAGTTCAAGCTCCCTCATGAGCTTCGTCCACAATAAAACAACAAGTAAGAAGCTACTAGCTATATGGCTATAAAGAAAGCGCTTTGCGGGAGGCAACCCGGTTATTTTTGTGTGTGATTTTTCTTTGTGTCCTCTTGCTTGTAACAAGAGATTTTGTGTCTAGTTAGGTTCTGGAGTTTTTCATAAAGTGCCAAGTTTTACCCTTTTGGTTTGAAAAAATGATTATAGCGTTCGGAGATTTTATTCCTGCACGGTCAGTGCACGGTATGATTTTTAATTCTTATTCTGTATCTCCGAATGAGCTATATTTGAACTGTAGTTGCAACTTTTCATCCTCTGTATGCGATGAATTTGTTTGGAATTTTTCCAAAGTTTGGTAGGGTATAAAAATACGTTTTGCTGCTGCTGTTTTTCTGGACAGATTCTGTCCATTTTGTTTGATGCATGCTTTGAGTTTTTAAGTTGAATTTTTTGATCCAATTGAGTTTATGAGTAGGCATACAACATTATATACTTTCTGTACATGTTATATGAATTTGTGTTCAAGATTATATGCAGCAAGGAACCTATTTGTTTATCACTATTAATGCACCCCACAGAAAAGAGATGGGAGAAACGGTGTTTTGAAGTTTTTTCACATGGATTGGAGGAGATGCACCAAGAGCTATCCAAGGATGGTGAAGACCATAAGCTTGGGGATGTGAAGACAACCCGCTGGACCCACACACTCTTGGTTTGCACAGTCCAACTTCTGTTTTTCGATCGAAACACTTTATCGCATAAACTTGGAGCGTCGTTTTTGTTTTTGTTTGAGTCTTGAGAGACCACCACACTATCAATTATATATGAGAGAGCTACTGGAAATATGGGTTGAAATATGTTGGATGCTTTTTAAGATTGGGAAAAGGGATGTTTGACTTGATTTTTAATGATACATATAGTTGCATGATTCATGAGCTTGTTTATGAGTAATAGTTTGCAAATTCTTTTTGTAGAGCTATCACTTATTCATGTTTTGGTGCTGATTGTGTTATTACTTGGTTTAACATGGATTAGTTAGTTCTATGGACACTCATGCATGCATCTAGATGGTCAACTTTCTCCCTTTTGCTAGCCCAAAAACTCCAACAAGCAAAAACTTGTTTCCAACACCTTCAACCAAAGTTATTCCAGTGAGTCCACCATATCTACCTATTGGCTTTATGCTATTTCGAGTATGTTTAACATGTTTGTGTTATCTTACCTCTGAATGAAATGTTTATGTTATTGATTGCAATGGAAAAAAATTGGTTATATAGCTCTCACGAACTTGATGCACAATGTTCTTTTATTTGCATAATAAAACTTGACCCATTGTGATTAAGATTATGATGTTTGTGGCTTGATGAATGTTTTGGGTTGGAAGTTAGCCCCTATGTGATGTCACATGGCAAGTTTTCAACACGCTCTTCATCTCACTTAGTTGATATCATGTGCTTTTGTCTATGGATGCTTATCATGTTGAAATAAATGTGGAAATAGAGTGAGTTTAAATGAGTTTGTGTAAATGGTTAGAGAGACGCCTGGGCCGCTAATCTAAGCCATGCATCATTCATGGTGGGAATTTACTTACATACTATGGTGAACCTTCTGTGATACACCTTGCAATAAAAACTATTCCAAATGGTAAATAAAAAGGGTGTTGAGATTGTTCATTTGTTTGTTTGTCTTGTCATTTTGATATGGGCTTGTTCCATATCTTGGGACAAGAGGTACCCCAGTTGACGCTCTTGATGATTTATTATGCTTACAATGATATTTAATTGAACTTGCTTTGTTTCCCAAGTTGAGTAACACATGGTGTAAGTACTTGTATTCAAGGGGCATGAGACATTCAACCCATTCTTTATCAAGCACACTACTCATATTTGCTTTCACTTTAACCTTAATCATTCAAGATGCTATGATAGGGGCAATGAGAGCTTGACACCAATGAATACCTTATTGCAAACTTAAGTAGAAGAGTTTGGAAGTTGGATGAAACTTATGCATGCTTTACCTCTACTCACATATACATCTTTCCAAAGTGTACACTTATCATATTCAGATTTTCATCTACACTCTATGACCATTGTAGGATGTTCTACTTATCATTATGCATACATGTGTTCCATATTACTTGCTACCATGTTACACTTTGTGAACTATCAATGAACATCCTTGTCTTGAATACTTGATATCACTTCAAAAACTATTTGCATATTGCTAGTCCTTTGAAGAATGAATCATTTGACTATATGTAGCAATAGTAATCATCTTTGATATTCATTGTTAAGTATTAAATGCAAAGTCCATGTTAGTTTTATCATCTTCATACTCGAGGACGAGCATGGATTAAGCTTGGGGATGTTGATGCATGTAAATGCATACATGAACTTTGCACTTTAATTGATTATATTCCAATCATATTTGCATCATACATGGGTTATATCAATGTTTTATAATGATTTTGGGAATATTTCATTTATTTCCTATTTTTTATGGAATTAACCCTGAAAGGATCGTATGGCCACCTGGAGGGGGGGGGGGTGAATAGGTGCTACTCCAATTTTTAATTCTTTTTCGATTAAGGCTTGACTAAAAGGTAAATTCTCTAGATATGCAACTATGGTGAATTTACCTATATGACAAGTTAAGTCTAAACAAGATAAGATACAAGTAGTAAATAACTAGAAAGGATTAACCGATAGGAAAGCACGCGGAGACAAGATGTATTCCCGAGTTCCTCCTTTTTAGGGGAGTACGTCTCGTTGGAGGGGTGTGAGCTTCAAACTCAAGATGCCACAAAAGGCTTCACCCTATTCTCCGATGAACCTCGCACAAAAGCTCGGTCCACCTTTCTTTATCGGAATCCTCCAAAGCGGAATCCGGAGCACAAAAGCTCGTTACAACAACTTGAGGCTCAACCCACAAAAGGATTGGGGGCTCTCAATCACCAACAACACCTGCTACACAAAAGTAACAAGCAAGTGAGAACAACAAGATGCCTAGGTTTTCCTAGTGGAAACCCTAGGCTCGAATCCCTCAAGTGAATGAAGGGGAAATGAAGAACGCTTTGGTGAAGTAGTAGATCCGGGCCTTCTCCTTCAATCCTCCAAGTATGAGTGAGTTTGGGTGGAGGGATTGGGAGATCTAAGAAATCTTGAGCTTGCAACAATGGTGTTTTTCTTGTAGAGGCGAGCTCCAAGCAAGAGGTAGGTGAAGGGCATTATATAGCCCTTCCAATTTCTGGCCGTTGGAGCCCTTTTTCCCGAGCCAGCGGTAGTACCGCTGCGCCGGGCGGTACTACCGCTGGCGCCTTCTGCGCTGTGGTCAAAGCTGCACGCTGACTGTGCATTTGGAACTTACTGAGCGGTACTACCGCCCAAGTCCGGTAGTACCGCACATGGCCATCTGAAGCTCCATTTGGCGGTACTGCGAGCGGTACTGCCGCCGTGGTGGTCAAACCAACGCTGACCACCATGAGCCAGCGGTACTACCGCCCGTAGTACCGCTGGTACTGCCGCACATGGGCGCCCGAACCCCATTTCAGCGGCACTGAGAGCGGTACTGCCGCGCCCCTGTAAACCAGGATGGCACAGCGGTACTACCGCCCAAGGACAGTAAACACTCGATTTCTTCCTTTTCTTGATGCGAGATCAATGGCAATGTTTGCATAAACCTGATCACACTTAAACAAGGGGTTAGAGGCACATGTTGTATTGTCAACATCACCAAAACACGAGTAAGAGCAATTCATGCTCTTTCAATCTCCCCCTTTTTGGTGGATGATGACAATACAACAATTTGTAAAAATTTAGACAGAGCTCCCCCTAAATGTGTGCATATTAACGGATAGCTTTTGAATGCTCAAATGCACAACAAATAGGATCAACACTCCCCCTAACTTTTACAAACTGTGCAAGATAACATATAGATCATATCACAACATAAGCATGGGAATAAAGTTTAAAGTTCAACATGTCTTACACCATGCATAACAAACGAGGTTCACAACATAAAAACGACAAATAACCAAGTTCACAAGCGCATAAACAAACCAATCAAGAAGAGCGCAACACTTGTGACTTTCCCATGCAAAACCCACGAAGACCTAATAGATATTTCTCCCCCTTTGGCATCAAGACACCAAAAAGGAGAGAAACCGATGCTAACGTCCCGGGTTTACTCATTGCTTGGGGGGCGAGGGCGACGACGAGAGGACACTTCTTCTTCATCACCATCATAGTCCGACCAAGAGAAGATTTCGCCTTGAGAGTTCTTTGCTTGCCACTCTTCATAAGTTGGAATGTTCTTCTCCGAGCCGGAAGCAACTTGTTCACCTAGAGCACGGCGATGTTGAATGTCGAGTTGACGAGCACGCTTCTCTTTGTCTTCACGTTCCCATGCCCTCTTCTCAATAGCCTTGGACAAACCAAACACTTTCTTCATTTGACGAGCCATCCAAGTGAAGCCACTCTCCTTGGCAGCCCGAGAGGGACCTTCATCACCTACAACTTCCTTGTCCTTGCCCCTAGTAGTTTTGGTACCCTTGGTATCCTTGACCTTCTCCGTATGATCTTTGACACGGAGTTGCTTGGGCTTGTGGATGATCCAAGTGTTGTGGTCACTAAGACCCTCAGAGGGATGCTCGTTGGCCCACTTCCAAAGGATAATCTTCATGATGAGGGGGCCGAAGCAAGCATTCTTCTTGAAAATGGTGACGTTCCAAATCTCATTCCAAAGATAATCCATAACATCCAGTTTCTTCCCTTTGGTTTTCATACGATGAGTCATGACCATCAAGGTAACTAGGTAGCTGTGAATTTGATCCAAATTTCCAACCTTGGGATTGATGGTTTCCCGGTAAATGCGATGCATGATCTCATACGGAGGGTAAAGAGCATCCGAGTTGCCAACTGTGTACTTCTTCCAAAATAGAGGGGAACAAGATCATCCTTGGGCAAAGGCTTTGGATTGAGGTGAACCCGGAAGTACTTCTTATCAAGAGCATCGGTCCAATGGGGACCAAAATCTTCATATCCAAGCATGGATCCAATATCACTCCAAAGAGCGGTGAGCTGCTTGTCTTTCGACATCCAAGTGATGTAGCGGGGCTCCTCGGTGCCAAAATAGACGGTGGCGAGGAATTGGCAAACTAGAGCTTCATCATAATTTTGTTGGAGAGTGATGAAAGGAACAATCCCAAACTCATGGCACATAGACAATGCTTCTCCAAAGTATTCGGGCTTTCTCTCCATGTGAGGGATATCAATGTACCTCAGCTCTAGCACATTGTCATTGGGCTTGCGATAAAGTATCTCATTGTAGCACTCCTCTTGAAAACGGGTATGGAAGAAGGGATTGGTGCCCCGAAACTGAGGAGTCAAATTTACTCGATCAACTGCATATGGATCTCTTTTCCTCATGGAAGTGTAATCTTTGTCAGACATCCCACTCGCTGTCAAGTGCTTGTTCTTGTTGGCAGCAGCTTTCTTCTTCGGAGCAGCCTTCTTGCTCTTGGTGACCGAGGGACCATACACTTCTTCCATTGTGGGATCAAACTCCTCGTCCATCTCGTCAACCCTAGGTTTCTTTCCCCGAGTCTTAGAACCACTCGAACCACCTGTGAATAGCATGGGGTAGGAAAGCATGGAGATGAGAAACACACAAATATTTCATGGGTAGAAAAACCAAGAACACGAGTGAACATAACTTGGAGGAAACAAATGCTAGGTGGGAGTACAACATCTAGGAAGGTTGGATTTGGCACAAGATGGTGATACATTCACAGAGGAACATGAAAAACATCCATAGTCATATCCAACAAATCTAGATGGAGAACTACAAAACTAGCCATAGATTCTTCACAAGATTCATACACAGGGTTCTAGGCATCCTAGATTGCATCTCTACCACACCAATTTGTCAAGAACACCACGAGGAAAGCAATCTAGTCATCTCCATCCATCAACTAGATGAGAGAGAGGGAGAGAGCTTACCGGTGCTCATGGCAGAGGATCGAGGGAGGGAGAGATGCCCGAGAGGTCCCGGGGCCGGGGGTGCAAGAACCACGGCCGGGGGAGCTCGGTCCCGGCGGAGAGGATGGCCGGCGGCGGCGGATTCACAGGAGGAGAGAGAGGGGCGGATGGGGAAAATGGAAGGATTGACTTTCACCCATCCGCCCGTGCCCTTATCCTGGAAAAATCCGCACGAGCGGTACTACCGCTCGATCCAGCGGTAGTACCGCCCCCGATTCCTGCGCGGCCCGGGCAGCGGTCCCACGCGCTGGCAGGGGCAGAGGCACCCGAGCCAGCGGTAGTACCGCTCCATGGGCCGGTAGTACCGGTGCCAGGGGGCAAAAACTTTTTATGGCTCAAATTGAAGCCGTAAAAAGGATTTGTCACCGGTTCCGACCAACAACTTTGTCGAGAGCATGAAATAAAAGGTATTTGAGACTGAGTGGCTTAGGATAAAGTTGAGGCTTAGGATAGAACTCGAAACTGGAGAGAGAGAGTTTACCCAAAAATGCAAGAATCGACACGAAAGGCCAAATTTGAGCACTCTCCCAAAGCAAAAAGGTCTAAAATACCCAAATAAGAGCCAAATAAGATCAACTCCTCATAAGGAGGAGGGCGGTGGCCTAGGCCACCATGTAAGAGTGTATGTGGTGTGACACCGCGAAGATATATCTTGGGTTCACCGCCACTACTCTTCATTTAAGCTCACAATTCATAGAACGAATATAGAGATGAGTCGGCATAATGGGGGAAGGGATAGCCCAATGTATTAGGACCGCACTTCCCCTATGTCCATGCCTACACCTAAACCAAATTACTATTGTCTAATATGGGTAGGTATGCAAGAAATCCACTAAGTCCAATTGCTTATGTCCACCACATTTAGTTCTCCTCTCAACTCCTTGAATCTTGCTTCACCAAGAGGCTTTGTGAACATATCGGCGAGTTGATGCTTGGTGTTGACATACTCGATTGCAATATCACCCTTCTCAACATGATCTCGTATAAAATGATACCGGATCTCAATATGCTTGGTCTTCCCATGAAGTACCGGATTGTGAGCAATTTTGATGGCACTTTCATTGTCACATAAAAGAGGCACTTTGTCACAAATGACACCATAATCCTTTAAAATTTGCCTCATCCATAATAATTGTGCACAACAACTTCCGGCGGCAATGTATTCGGCTTCGGTGGAGGACGAGGCCACACAATTTTGTTTCTTGGAAGACCAACTCACAAGAGACCTACCAAGGAATTGGCAAGTACCCGAAGTTGATTTTCTATCCATTTTGCAACCCGCCCAATCCGCATCCGAATAACCTACAAGATCAAAGCTTGTCCCATGGGGGTACCAAAGACCATAGTTAGGAGTATCTATCAAGTATCTTAGAATCCTTTTAACCGCGGTTTCATGACTTTCCTTAGGACTTGATTGGAATCTTGCACACATACCCACACTAAACATAATATCCGGTCTAGATGCACAAAGGTAAAGTAAAGATCCAATCATAGAACGATAAAGCTTGGGATCAACTTCCTTACCCTTCGGATCTAAGTGTAGATCCGCCTTAGAGTCCATGGGAAACTTATATGGCTTGGCGTTGTTCATATCAAATTTCTTGAGCATGTCTTGAATATACTTGGCTTGACATAAGAATGTTCCTTCACTATATTGGTGGATTTCAAAGCCAAGAAAATACTTCAATTCTCCCATCATGGACATCTCAAATTCCTTGGTCATTAGCTTAGAGAATTGATCACTAAATTCATGGTTAGTAGAACCAAAGATAATATCATCAACATATATTTGGCATACGAAAAGCTCTCCATTTATCCTTTTTGTGAAAAAGGTGGGATCGATTACCCCAATCTCAAAACCATGGTCTACTAAGAACTCCTTGAGATGATCATACCAAGCACGTGGAGCTTGCTTGAGCCCATAAAGGGCCTTATGTAGTAAGTAGACATGGTTAGGAAATTTAGGGTCTTCAAAACCCGGAGGTTGTTTCACATACACTAATTCACTTAGTGGACCATTTAGAAAAGCACTTTTAACATCCATTTGATATAAGGTAATGTTATGAGTAGATGCATAGGCAATCAATAAACGAATAGATTCAAGTCTAGCAACGGGGGCATAAGTTTCACCGTAGTCGACTCCTTCGATTTGGGTGTAGCCTTGTGCAACCAATCTTGCTTTGTTGCGAATGACTTGACCATGTGAGTCTTGCTTGTTCTTGAATATCCACTTTGTTCCAATGACATTATGTGATGTGTCTTTGGGTCTTTCAACTAATGACCATACTTTGTTGCGCTCGAAGTTGTTCAATTCTTCATGCATGGCCGCAACCCAATCCATGTCTTCAAGAGCATCATATACCTTGAGAGGTTCTAAGCTAGACAAACAAGAGACATGACCACAAAAGTTAGTTAATTGATTACGTGTGGACACACCCTTACGAATACTCCCAAGGATATTTTCTTTGTAGTGTTGGAGATGATCCAATGTTGATGCACGCCGAATGACTCGGCGTTCTATGGCTTGACCAATTGTTTCACCAACACGAACATCTTCATCATTTCCTTCATCTTGTTCATGGTCAACCCGAAGTGGAGTTCTTGGAGATGGGGGTTCATCATGTTCTTGTTCTCCACTAGAGTTGGGTGGGTCTTGACCATTATCTTGCTCATGTGGATGACTATCATGATCTTGTTCTTGTATAGCTTGTTGATCAATGGTTGAGGTGGATGGTTCAACTTGAGTAGAACTTGTTCCTTCTTCTTGAGTGTCCATAATAGGTTCTTCAATAGGAATAAGTTCCCCTATGCCCATAGTTCTTATGGCTTGAGGTGGAGGTACATCACCTACATTATCATGATCAATATGCTCCGCTTGGGAGCCATTATCCTCGACAAACTCCACATTCATAGATTCTTCAACACATCCGGTGGATATGTTGTAGACCCTATAAGTATGGGAGTTTGCGGCATATCCAACAAAAATACCATCAAAAGTTCTAGATTCAAATTTAGCAATTGGGCAACCTTTAATGTAAACATGGCATTTGCATCCAAATACGCGAAAGTAAGAGACATTTGGCTTTTTACCGATAAGGAGTTCATATGGTGTCTTTTTCATGAGAGGACGAAAGAAGAGCCGGTTGGAGTAGTGGCAAGCGGTATTGATGGCTTCGGCCCAAAAGTTATATGGGGAATGAAATTCGGCCAACATAGTTCTTGCCATATCAATAAGAGTGCGGTTCTTCCTTTCGGCGACACCATTTTGTTGGGGAGTATAAGCAGCGGAATATTGGTGTTGTATGCCTTCCCCACTTAGGAAATCATCCATAGTGTAATTCTTGAACTCCGTACCATTGTCACTTCTTATTGCCAAAATCTTGGAGTCATATTGGCGTTGAACTAAGGTTGCAAAGTCAATGAATACTTTTTGAGTTTCACTCTTCCTCTTGAGGTAGAAAGTCCAACAATATCTTGTATAATCATCCACAATCACCAAACAATATTTCTTGCCACCAAGACTATCATATGTGGGAGGCCCAAAGAGATCCATATGAAGGAGCTCCAAAGGCCTCTCGGTGGAGATAATGCTCTTCTTGGGATGATTCTTTTCATGCATCTTTCCGGCTATGCAAGCACTACAAGGACGATCTTTGGAAAAATTAACATCGGTTAGTCCTACCACGTGTCCACCCTTCACAAGAGTTTGCAAATTTCTCATACCGACATGGCCTAGCCGGCGATGCCAAAGCCAACCCTTGTCGGATTTAGCCATTAGACACGTGGCGATTTGAGTGGTCTCTTTCGAGAAATCGACCACATACAAACCGTTTACACGAAATCCAACAAAGGCTACTTTAAGAGTTTGAGTGAAAAGGATGGTCACGTGGTGTTTATTAAAGATAACGGTGTAACCGACATTGCATAATTGACCAACGGAAAGTAAATTATATGAGAGAGATTCAACAAGTAGGACCTTCTCAATGGATAACTCCGGAGTGATCACTACATTGCCATATCCCAATACCTTAAGTCTTGCATTATTCCCGACGGTGACATGAGAAAATGTGAGTAATTGATTCAATAGGCCCTTTACTACTTCTTTGCTTCCGGTCATGTGAGAAGAGCACCCACTATCAATGAGCCATGAAGATCCACCGGAAGAAAAGTCCTACAAAGAATCAAGTCTTTGTTTTAGGTACCCATTGTGAAATGGGTCCTCTTTTGTTAGTCACAAGGGTCTTTGGAACCCAAATAGCATAGTGATAATCATCTCCATATGAAGTGCCAACATATTTAGCAAAAACACAACCATCTATAGATTTCATAAGAACATATGAAGGGTTGTATTTTCCCGCAAAGTCATTGTGAGTGGCATTGCCCCTTGTGGCATCACCACTCGCAATGGTAGTCTCTTTTGCTTGTGCGGGCTTGGCATTCTTCTTGTTCGTGTTCTTCTTCTTCTTCTTGGCAACATAACCAAGACCCTCTTTCCCTATGTGAGGCTTTTGCGCTTGCAAGAGCTCATAAAGAGGTTTCTCACCTTGAGGGCTAGAGGCCTTGGCAAGTTCATTCTTCAACCTAGCATTTTCCTCAATGATATTTGCATGATCACAAGAGCAAGTAGAGGAGCTAGGTTCATCAATTTTAGTAGATTGTATTTGAAGTTGTTCAAAAGACTTGGTGAGAATAGAGTGTTCACTCTCCAAGGCCTTGTGAGCCTTGGTGAGCGACCCTAACTCATCGGCTAGTCTATTATGACCAACACCAAATACGACCTTTTGTTTCTCTAAAACATTGTATTTAGCAATAGCATGGTCACGTTCTTTAATGATCTTAGAAAGAGTTTCATTTTGAGATTCATCAAGATTCTCAAGCTTCTCCTCAAGAGAAACTCGAAGTTCATGCTCTTCCTCAATCGCCTCGGTAAGGGAAGCGATCTCATTAGCATATTCTCTTTCTAGTCTCCCCTTTTCTTTAAGGAGATCTTGTGCGATGCCATATTGACTCATAAGAATCTCAAGCCGAATCTTGCTTTCACCTTGCAAGTTAGTCATCAAGAAATCCAAAGCAACATTTTCTTCCTTAACTCTAAGACTCATAAATTCATGCATTTCATTCATAGTCTTAGGAGGAAGGGAAGGTGATACCTCGGAGAGCTTGGCCATGAGACACGTAGCGGATTTGGTGGTGACATTATCATTGGGGGATTCAAAGAGAGAAGGGGTTGTCGATGAAGCAATGGCTAAAGCGGCCACTTCACTTGTGGTTGTTTCTTCTTCATCACTCTCATCCCCGGACATATATTCCTCTCTCACCACCAACACCTTGGAAGGTAGCTTCTTGTTGGGATTGAACTTCTTGAAGTAAGGCTTCGTGGGAGAAGAACTTGACGCTTCCTTGCGAATGAGTCTTCCTCCATGTTCTTCACGGTTCTTGTAAGGGCATTGGGCAACATAGTGGAATTGATCTTGACAATTGAAGCAAGTCTTCATTTTTGGGTTGCCTTCCTTGTAGCCTCTTGCTTTATGCTTTTTATCCACATAAGCTTTAGCTTTAGATGGATTTTTCCAAAAGTCCTTCGCCATGAGAGCCACATAATCTCTATGAGCACCCTTGAGTTCCTCGGGTGCCAAGTAACTTCCCTCTTCATGATCTTGGTCTTCATCTAGTTCCACAACCTTGGCCTTCAAAGCAAGTGAGGAACTTTGGGCCATTCCAAGAGCTCGGGCACGAGAGTCTCTAGCAATTTGAGCTCGGACCTTGTAAGATTGCATCTCTTGCATGACTTCATTTGAGGTCAAGAGGTCATAGTTGTGCTTCCCTTGGAGACTATTCAAGTCGTTCTCTTCAAACGGCATGAGGGCATTCACATACTTCCTCTTGATGTAAGTATCATCCACATGTTTAGCACCAAGGTCTCTAAATGCGGTAGCAAGAGCCTTGAGCCTTTGATACATCTCCTCATGAGTTTCATCATCTTTCTTGTAGAAGCCTTCAATTTGATTGCTCATGGCTTCATATCTATTTCTTCTCATGCTCTCATTTCCAACAAACACCTCCGTGAGATTGTTCCATGCTTCCTTGGCGGTGGTGCAATCTTCAATGTGATGGATGTTCTTTTCACCCACGGCAACACGGATCACATCAAGAGCGGTGGAATTTAGTTGAGCTTCAACTTCTTCTTTCCTTGTCAAGTCATTTTCATCCACCGGCTTGAATCCATCAACAATGATCTTCCAAAGACCTATGCAACCACTTTTCAAGTGAGATTTCATAGAAGATTGCCAACGGGTAAAGGAAGATGCATTAAGACTAGGTGGAGCTCCTCTTAAGTGAATAGGAGGATGAGGCACGGGTAGGTCGGGAGAGTATGCAAAAGGAACTCTAGCATGCTCTCCCTTCCCATTAGGTGTTTTAGGTGAGGATTCATTTTTATTTGAGTTCACCCCCGCTTTCTCTTCGACACTTACATCCGAGGGCTTCTCCTTAGGAAGAGCCTCCTTAGGAGGAGCCTCCGGAGTTAGGGAGGAGTCGATACCCTTTGCCACCATGAGTTGCTCTAACATTTTGCGCAACTCTCCCATTTGAGTATCCATAGAGGACTTCAAGGAAGTGAAGTCCTCCACGGAAACAGAAGTGGGAACGATGGTGTCATCGGGTATCTCATTCCCATGTTCGTCGAGGGCCATATTTCTCTTAGGCGGTTAAGCCCGAATAAAGAGCCGAGGCTCTGATACCAATTGAAAGGATCGTATGGCCACCTAGAGGGGGGGGGTGAATAGGTGCTACTCCAATTTTTAATTCTTTTTCGATTAAGGCTTGACTAAAAGGTAAATTCTCTAGATATGCAACTATGGTGAATTTACCTATATGACAAGTTAAGTCTAAACAAGATAAGATACAAGTAGTAAATAACTAGAAAGGATTAACCGATAGGAAAGCACGCGGAGACAAGAATGTATTCCCGAGTTCCTCCTTTTTAGGGGAGTACGTCTCGTTGGAGGGGTGTGAGCTTCAAACTCAAGATGCCACAAAAGGCTTCACCCTATTCTCCGATGAACCTCGCACAAAAGCTCGGTCCACCTTTCTTTATCGGAATCCTCCAAAGCGGAATCCGGAGCACAAAAGCTCGTTACAACAACTTGAGGCTCAACCCACAAAAGGATTGGGGGCTCTCAATCACCAACAACACCTGCTACACAAAAGTAACAAGCAAGTGAGAACAACAAGATGCCTAGGTTTTCCTAGTGGAAACCCTAGGCTCGAATCCCTCAAGTGAATGAAGGGGAAATGAAGAACGCTTTGGTGAAGTAGTAGATCCGGGCCTTCTCCTTCAATCCTCCAAGTATGAGTGAGTTTGGGTGGAGGGATTGGGAGATCTAAGAAATCTTGAGCTTGCAACAATGGTGTTTTTCTTGTAGAGGCGAGCTCCAAGCAAGAGGTAGGTGAAGGGCATTATATAGCCCTTCCAATTTCTGGCCGTTGGAGCCCTTTTTCCCGAGCCAGCGGTAGTACCGCTGCGCCGGGCGGTACTACCGCTGGCGCCTTCTGCGCTGTGGTCAAAGCTGCACGCTGACTGTGCATTTGGAACTTACTGAGCGGTACTACCGCCCAAGTCGCCGGTAGTACCGCACATGGCCATCTGAAGCTCCATTTGGCGGTACTGCGAGCGGTACTGCCGCCGTGGTGGTCAAACCAACGCTGACCACCATGAGCCAGCGGTACTACCGCCCGTAGTACCGCTGGTACTGCCGCACATGGGCGCCCGAACCCCATTTCAGCGGCACTGAGAGCGGTACTGCCGCGCCCCTGTAAACCAGGATGGCACAGCGGTACTACCGCCCGAAGGGGCGGTACTACCGCCCAAGGACAGTAAACACTCGATTTCTTCCTTTTCTTGATGCGAGATCAATGGCAATGTTTGCATAAACCTGATCACACTTAAACAAGGGGTTAGAGGCACATGTTGTATTGTCAACATCACCAAAACATGAGTAAGAGCAATTCATGCTCTTTCAAACCCTGCACAGGCAGAAAACCCCGTTTTCTTATTTTAATGTTTCAGGGACCCAAACGTCAACGAAATCACCTGAAAATTTACGGGCGTCAATATTTGGAAGGAAGAAGACATGTGGGCGAAGGAAGCGAACAAGCGGAGGCCCGAGGCCCGAACGGGGGTGGCCCACGCGGCCAGGTACTGTGGTCATGTGGGGCCCACCCGTTTGGCCCTCGTGGCTCCGTTGCCGTCGATCTTCGCTCCACCGACATAGTCTTGACCTAAAAACGCCTATAAAAAAGGTCCCTCGACGTTCTCTAGAAGGAGCGCCGCACAAACACAGAAACACTGAAACGGAGATCAGGAGCTGCAGATTGGAGGGGGAAAACTCCGGCGGGGCACTGCCGGTGTGGTCTCCATCTTCTCCATTGACTTCTCCACCGTCTCCATGATGAAGAGGGACTAGTCCACCTCTGGACTATGGGTTTGTGGAAATAACTTATGTATCTCTCCTCTCTTGAGCTTCACTAATTAGCACCGTATGAGCTGCTGAACATGATTACGGTCACCGTTGTAATACCTTTGTGGTGGATCTTTATGAGTTAATATATGTTTGAGATTACAATGTTTGTTTCAGTTATGAGTATAGATGCATATTATGTACCCCGTTCTTGTCTACTTGTTTTGATCAGGCATGTTTATAAGAGCGTGTGTGGGGAAACGTGTGCATTAGTTGGAGTAACGGGGGGGTGGCTAGTGCAGTGAACGTGAGAGAAAGTTCTGCGATCCACTTTGGTATCTTTACCTTACTTTGTTACCTCACTAGGGATAAACTAAAATACCATGCTACCGGGGATGTGGGCGTGACCATTGCCACTACTCCATGACTAGATCTAGCATGTTCTTATTTTCACTTCATGTCATGATACTTAATGCTATACTCTGAGTTATCTTAATTACTGAGGTGTTATGATTTAGTTCGCATCTTGGTGGAGTATAAGAGAGGTTAATAACCAAAAGATCTCTATGTTAGGACGTGATGCCCATATATCTAAGTAACTTGTTATCAAACCCTGTGTTGTAATCTCATATGTTAACTTTGTGTGTTCCATTGTCTACCACTTTATAAAGAGAGAGTGCATTTGTGAAACAATGAACCCCAGTCCATTTTTAATCATAAGAAACACCTTTCCAACACCATATACCACTTTTCTATTTTCAGCCATCATTAAATCCGAAAATACAAAAATACTTTTCATCTTGCATACATCATTCAAAACCCAAAAATATCATTTATCATTGCATCCACCATCATTGCATATTTATTTGTTGTTTGCATTGCATAACTATCCTGATATCATTCTTACACCTTGTGCTTGACAACCACAGATGAGGTTGACGACCAAAACATCTAAGCTTGTTTTGTAGGTAACCAAAAACAGGATAAGAAGATAAATCTACCACTCCAGATTCCCCGAGAGTTCGATATTAAACCCTCGAGTCACCCCTCGTGGGGAAAACTGTCTTACACTTACTATACACTCTGCACTTGGAGTCTCAACCTAATCCCGTTTATTTTTGCAGGTATCAAAGCCTTGCTCTTCGGGATCATCATCTACCAAACCGAAAAAATGAAAAGATAAGCAAGCAAATACATCATACGATGAGCCAAAGCGCCACATAGTTCTTTCAGGGAAAAGAAACATCGTGGGAGTGGAGGACAAGACAGACATGTCAGAAGACTATAATAAGTTAAATGAAATTCCACCCTTCACAGTGAACACTGACCCAATCATCCTGTTAAATAATGAAGATTCTCCATGGTTACAGCGCAATCATAAGCAAGCGACATACGCGAAGAAAACGTTTTGTACCCCAACACGAGATGGGGATGTTGGTGATGTGTAATAATGTATTAAACCTTTTATGTAACCGTGTTCTGAAAACTCAGAAGAAAACTCTAAACACGGATTTTTGGTTCTGGTTCTATGAGACAGAGGACTCCATTTACAACCAAGTGCAACAAGAAACTAATTTGAGGATGTTTTCACTCAAAAATATTGAATGTTCCAAAAGTTGTTGAGGATGTTTTCAAATATAGATATGATTTTTACAAATTTTTAGAAACTAATTTGACTTGATTTAGACAATTAAATCAATAGATATAAAAGAAATCAGAAAATTTAGATATGATTTTTATAAATATTGGATGTTCCAAAAGTTGTTGAGGATGTTTTCAAATATAGATATGATTTTTACAAATTTTAGAAACTAATTTGACTTGATTTGGACAATTAAATCAATAGATATAAAAGAAATCAGAAAATATGGATATGATTCTTATAAATATTGGATGTTCCAAAAGTTGTTGAGGATGTTTTCAAATTTAGATATGATTTTTACAAAATTTTAGAAACTAATTTGACTTGATTTGGACAATTAAATCAATAGATATAAAAGAAATCAGAAAATATAGATATGATTGTTATAAATATTGGATGTTCCAAAAATTGTTGAGGATGTTTTCAAATATAGATATGATTTTTACAAATTTTTAGAAACTAATTTGACTTGATTTGGACAATTAAATCAATAGATATAAAACAAATCAGAAAATATAGATATGATTTTTATAAATATTGGATGTTCCAAAAGTTGTTGAGGATGTTTTCAAATATAGATATGATTTTTACAAAAATTTAGAAACTAATTTGACTTGATTTGGACAATTAAATCAATAGATATAAAAGAAATCAGAAAATATAGATATGATTGTTACAAATATTGGATGTTCCAAAAGTTGTTGAGAATGTTTTCAAATATAGATATGATTTTTTATAAATTTTTAGAAACTAATTTGACTTGATTTGAACAATTAAATCAATAGATATAAAAGAAATCAGAAAAAAGAAAAAAAGAAAAAGGAACGACAACAAAAAAAATATTCAAAAGCCCTGCCAACCGGGACTAAAGGTGGGCTTCGCGCGCGCAAATTTCGCTAGCGGCCCAAAAACCCCACCAACCGGGACTAAAGGTCCATCTTTAGTCCTGGTTCCATCCACGAACCGGGATTAAAGGTGCCTCTTAAGATCAAGATCTTTCTCTGGCAATTTACCCTCCAATGACCATATTAAGGCTCGTCAGGGTTCGTCAAATGGGCAGTGTGCCCTTTGTGACCAGCCCGAGGACGCCAACCACATTTTCTTTGGTTGTGTGCTACCACAATTTGTGTGGAGTGTGTTAGAATATGTGTATGACTAGGAATAGGAATTAGAGGTCATCTTGTACTCCAAGTAATTGGCTTCTTGCCTCCCAAGTTTGTACCACTATATATACCCATGAGGATCAAACCAATACAACAACAAACAATTAGGGTTATACAATTTCTACATGGTATCAGAGCGGTTAGTCTCACGACGTCGATCTTAGGGTTCTAAATACTTCCGCATCGCGCCGCCCCCGAGGAGATCAATCTCTCCTCGGGGGCGCGGCATCCGGTCTCGATCAAAGATCAGATCGGTTCTTTAGATTAGGTTAGATCTAGTTTTCGAAATCCAAATTCCATTGTTTAGATCCAATTAGCCAAAATAAATCCCTAAATCTCACGAACTCAATCATCCGGCGGATACTGTGCAGAAATCGGCAGCAAAATCCATCGGTGCGAGCATACACGGCGGCATCGGAAACGCCGCGTCGCGTGGTCGCACCTGCCCTGGCGCCTCTCATCACGCGCAGCGGCCGGAGATTCCAGCCCGCTCCATGAAGGAACATCGACATCAACACGTTAAGGGACTTCAGGCCGACAAGTTCTCCATCGCGCCATGCACTCCAATCCGACTCCGTCCTGCGTCCATGCACTAGGTGACAAGATGACAAGCACGAGGACATGCATGCATGCACCAGCAAAGCTACGCGAGCGAGGAAATTCAGGAGCATGGCCGATGGCCACGACGCGATCTCCACCAAGCCAATCCATCAACCTCCCGGGCGCCACGACACCGTCTACGTCGAGTTTTTTTTTCCTACCGATCTGCACTGTATCGAGCCGGACTACACCAAAGTCGAACATCTACATCAAGTTGTACGACTCAACATCAAGATCATCGTCGAGTTCTACATCGCCAACATAATCATCGCCAAGGTCTACATCCACGTGGTTTTTTTGCCGCCGCCGCATAAAAACCCGTCGCCGCCGCAGATCCTTGACGCCGCCGCACAATGACACAAAAACCCGCCGCCGCCACAGATCTCTGCCGCCGCCGCACAATGACACAAAAACCCGCCGCCGCCGCAGATACCTGCCGCCGCCGCACAATGAACCAAAAACCCGCCGCCGCCGCAGATCCGTGCCGCCGCCGCACAAAACCAAAGACACTACGACCAAAACCGCGCAAATTTTTTTTTGCGCCCTGGCGCTATCGGCTACCACGACTACGACAACATCGACCACGGCTACATCACGACCAGCTATCTCGACATCGACATCAAGGGCAACGTCTATAGCAACACATCGGCAACAACTCCAGTCAACAGCGTCCACGTCGTCACTTGCGTCCACGACACTCCCGCTGAGACTGCGGGAGGGAAGAGAGGAGACCATCCAGACGTAGTTGATGATGACGGAGGAGAGAAGACGACAAAAACGCAAGACTTCAAATCCAGTCGCAATCGTTCGTTTCACTCCCGTTACGACTGAGGGGGAATTTTAGAATATGTGTATGACTAGGAATAGGAATTAGAGGTCATCTTGTACTCCAAGTAATTGGCTTCTTGCCTCCCAAGTTTGTACCACTAAATATACCCCATGAGAGTCAAAGCAATACAACAACAAACAATTAGGGTTCTACAATTTCTACAGAGTGGCCTCAGAGAAGGCCTGGGCGTGAACTGGAACCCTAGCGGCTATGCTGAGGTGCTCCAGATTCTGAATGGTTTCTCGGGAAGAACACGTAGAGTGCTACGTATTCTGTTTGCTGCGGTGTTTTGGGCGCTTTGGCTTATTCGTAACAAATTTACAATCGAAGCAAAGTTTCCTAAACAACCTAATGAATGCATCTTCAAATCTCTTATCATGTTGCAGCTTTGGAGGCCCCTTCTCAAGGTCGAGGTCGCGCTGCTGCTGGATGAGCTGGTGGCCACGCTTATGGCCCTCTTCAACGCTACCCATGTTAACCCAGTGTCTCATCTATAGGGTGTAGCGCAGCTGCGTCTGCTGTTTGGGCAAGTGTGCCTTGTATCAAACTCTTCCTGCTAGTTTGGGTTTAGCTCTCTGTCACCTAGCTTCGTCTAAGCTATGGCGTGACTAAGTTTTGTAAGCTTAACTTCGATGGTGTTTTGACGCTGAGCCTTGGGCTTTATTAATTTAAAGTCGGCCACGTGGTGCCTTAAGTCTAAAAAAAAGCTGTCTTGGACTGATTTTTTCTTCTGTTGAGCGAGAGGACTGTATTGCTCTGGTGCTGGAAGAATTATATGTGGGTGGAAGGATCCGGCAGTGGCGGAGCTGGGATCACCGGCAAATGATGCCAACGGTACTAGTGTTGTCATTATCCAGTAATTGTAGGGTCAAATTGGGTGTACTTCTAGCTAATATTATAGTGCTTACCAAGCTTTTGTGATGTCGCTTGACCACATATAATACAAGCAGCTCCGCCACTGGGATCCGGCACATCTAAACAAAACATGCCGTCTATAACACTCGTATTCGCCATCCAGTTAGTCTACGGAAGAATCATCATATATACACTGTAGTCTCCATCCAAATTAAAATAATCTAGACAAATCCAAATTAAAACGCCATAGCGAATTAATATGCCTCCTATATTCGTTGAGCCAACATTGGTCCAGTCGAGAACAAGCTACCACGATATATATATGATGGAACTGTTTTCTTTCTTTTTATTATCAATAATCTAATGATATATTTTCTACGTATTTGTGTATATTCGTGTTCATACGAAATGTGTTGTCCAAGCTGAAACCAAATCCATTCGCCCGCAGATTTTTTTGTTTTGTCGTCTGGCACATTTTTAGGTCAATTCCACACGTTGATTAAAATCAGTATTATGAAAAAATAGTGATGTAATTCATTTATACTCAAGCTCAACTGAACTATAACATGTGAACATTTATACAAGTCAGGCTTCGACGATGTGCTGAATATATGGATGTGGTAAAACGTTGCAAAAGAAAGATTTATAATTAATTACCGTACATAAGCAAGAATTGAAAAAAATGGCAGGTACCTCATTAGATTACTTGGTCTCGGTCAACTGATTATGTATTGATTTATAATTAATTACCGTACTTAATCAAAAATGAACCACGTGACATTAAATATCATACCGCAGTAAGCTACAATATTATAAGTTTTAGTTCCATGCACCACCATAGTCCATAGCGGCTCTTAAAAAACAAGCGCTTTCAAGAAGAAAACGACACTGAACATGCTAGTACCTCAAAATGTGTGGAGGCTCGCGCCGAAAATGAATGATCTGGTATCCCACTGCCAGAGTGCCTTCATCAAGTCCCGAAGCATCCACGACAACTTCATGTATGTGCGAAACACTGCAAGGCGCCTCCACCGAAACCACTCCCCCACTCTGCTAATGAAGCTGGACATAGCTAAGGCTTTCGATTCTATGAGATGGGACTATCTCTTAGATGTCATGCAACGGCGTGGTTTCCCCCACAGGTGGAGGGCTTGGATGGTCATCCTTTTCTCCACGGCTTCCTCACGCGTGCTACTGAATGGCATACCGGGAATGGATATCCTGCACGGTCGTGGACTGCGGCAGGGGGACCCCTTGTCCCCCCTGTTATTCGACATTGGCATTGACCCCCTGAACAGAACCCTGGAGCTGGCTACTGAGGAAGGGCTTCTACAACCCATTCCGGATAGACTCGCCAAGCTTCGCGTTTCTCTCTACGCCGACGACGCCGCCATTTTTTTGGTTCCTTCTGCGCACGACGTCACCAACTTGGCCATTACGCTGCAGTACTTTGGGGCGGTGACGGGGCTGGTCACCAATGTGGCCAAAAGCTCCATCTCGCCGATCAGATGCTCCGAACTTAACCTCGATGCCATCCTCGCCGACTTCCCTGCTGCAACTGCGCAATTCCCCATCAAGTATTTGGGACTGCCTCTTTCCCTTGGCAGGTTGCGTCGTGTTGACATGCAACCCTACATCGACAAGGCCGCTTCCTGCCTTCAGCCTTGGAAAGGAAAGTTCTTCAACCGGGCTGGCTGTGCGACACTGGTGAAGTCTGTCCTCACGTCCCTCCCAATCTTCCTCCTGACGGCCATCAAAGCTGATAAGCACACTATAAAGGCTTTCGACAGGTTGAGGAGGGGTATGCTCTGGAACAACACCGAGAAGGTCAGCGGAGGAAAATGCAAAGTCAGTTGGGACAAGGTTTGTCGCCCTAAGAAGCTCGGGGGCCTGGGAATTCTTAACCTGGAGAAGTTCTCGCGTGCTCTGCGCTTGCGATGGCTATGGCATGAATGGGCTTCTGAGGATAAACCTTGGGTGGGAACTGAAACGCCAAACGATGACCTAGACAGGAATCTGTTCAATGCGGCCACCAAGGTGACTGTGGGAGATGGCAAAAAAGCTTCCTTCTCGGGATCTTCCTGGCTCGACGGGATACCCCCAAAGACTATTGCTCCTGACCTTTTTGAGGTTTCGAGGAGAAAGAAGAGATGCGTGCGTGATGCGCTTGCCAACCACAAGTGGATTTCCGACCTGGTTGTTGGTAACTTCACCGTCCAGCACTTCGCTCAGTTTGTCCACTTGTGGGGATTGATTCAGGATGTCACCCTGACTCCTGACACTGACGACTCCATCGTTTGGACCCTGACTTCGAGTGGGAGCTACACGGCAAACTCGGCCTACAAGGCGCAGTTCTTTGGCGCCTCCTCCTGCTCATTCATGAACATTGTCTGGAAGACGTGGGCTCCCCCAAAATGCAGCTTCTTTGCATGGCTCGCCATTCAGAATAGGCTGTGGACTTCTGACCGCCTTGCTATTCGGGGTTGGCCTCATCAACCAGTTTGCCAACTCTGCAGATGCCAACCGGAAACTGCCAGGCATATCCTTTTTGAATGCCGCTACTCCAGACGTGTCTGGAGCGAAGCCGCGGTCTGGCTTAAGTGTCCTACCCTGCTGCATGACATGGGATCGAGCAGGGCCACTGTCCAGGATTATTGGAAGGCTGCCGCTTTCTTGACTTCGGCGTCTCAAAAAGGCCTCGGCTCGGCGATCACCCTCATCACCTGGGAGCTCTGGAAGGAAAGGAACGCGCGAATCTTCAGCAATAAATTCATAATGCCGTCAATGCTTGTTCAGCGCATCAAGGACGAGGCCAGGAACTGGATCCTGGCAGGAGCAAAGAAGCTTGCTGAGTTGATTGCTTAGGTGCGATGACGATCTTTCTTTCAGAAAGAATCGATGGAATTGGTTGATGTAGTCTAGTTTTCCCTAGTCCTACCTGTTTTTACTTTGGCCTCGGCCGTTACTTGTTTGCTCCTTCTATATCAATATAAAGGCAAAGCTTTTGCCCTGTTTCAAAAAAAAATGTGTGGAGACTACGCGAATGTGCAATCCCTGAAGCAACTAGTGGTACAGTCCCTGAAGCAATGGCAGAAGCTACACTGCATCAGGTTTGGTCCACTGAACAGAGACAGAATTGTTAGTACCACAAGGTGCAGGTTTTGTATTATTAGACACAATACCTTTTCCCTTTCTATCAAATTCATTCCACCCATTCCTGATTTGGCAAAAGGTGTTTAGGTAATTGTGAATGAATTGAACCGAGTTACTTATCGTAGCATCTCCCTTCCCAAAGATAGCATCGTTACGCAGATGCCAAGCTCTCCACCAAATGAAGAGAAGTTTCGATCTCATTTCCTTGGTCTGATTGCTGAGGATGTTCAGAGCCCATTCATCGCCTGTTTTCCTAAGATATTCTTCTTCTGGTATAGTCCAGATTTCTCTCATAGCTTGTCGAAGGCCAAAGGCCTTTGTGCAGTTCATGACTGCATGGTAGGCGCATTCCGGTTCTATGCCACAAAGGGTACAGGTTGGAGGTTCTTTTTTAAATCTCTTGCTTCTGTTTTGCTGCACAGCAAGAGAGTTGGATGCTAGCTTCCATGCAAAAACTCTTACCTTTGGAGGTACCTCAGCTTTCCAGATCACATCCCACACTTTTCTATCACCTTCAGGCTGTCTGCTCGACCCAATACCACTCGTATTGGATCTAAGTGAGAGGGCAAGATTATAAGCGCTTTTAACAGAGAATATGCCTAGTTTATCAGGTTCCCAGGCAATCTGATCTTTACCAATGATCTTGGGAATTCTAATTTTCAGTATCTCATCCGCATCATGTGCATGGAAGGTTGCCTTAACTAGATCAGTTTTCCAGTCCTTTTTCACAGGGTCAATCAAATCCTGGACTCATCTCAATCTTGATTTGTGAGGGTTGCCAGAGATCTTGTGATTCCCTCTCGGAAGCCAATTATCCCGCCAAATGCGAATTCTGCTACCATTATTTATTCTCCATACCATTCCTTTTTTCAGGAGATCAAGGCCGTGCACAATTCCCTGCCAAGAAGGTGAAGCATTTTGGATAAAAGCCGTGTCTGTTAGATCGGCAGAAGGAAAATACTTAGCCTTGAGCAATTTTGCACAAAGGCTGTCAGGACAGTCGATGAGTCTCCACGCCTGTTTGGCTAGGAGGGCCTGGTTGAAGAGTGTCAGATCTCTGAAGCCAATGCCGCCTTTATGCTTCTTCTGAATCAGTTTTTCCCATCCCAGCCAATGAGTGTGTTTGTTTTCATCATCCTCATTCCACCAGAATTTCCTAGTCATTTGCATTAGATCCTCGCAAAGATTTATGTTGAACTTAAAGATGCTCATTGCATAGGTTGAAATGGCTTGTGCCACAGCCTTTATTAGGGTTTCTTTTGCAGCTCCTGAAGTATGTTTTTCATTCCAACCCGAAAGACATTTGCCATATCTGTCTTTGATTGATTGAAACTTGCCATTCTTCATTCTCCCATCAGGAACTGGTAGACCCAGGTACTTCTCTTCGAAGACAACAGTCTGAATCTGCAAAATTTTAGCAACCTTCTCACTGTCTTCTTTGGAGCAGTTTTTCCCAAATAGAAGGGATCACTTTGATGGGTTTAGCATTGACCCGTACCCTTTTCATAAGTTGAGAGGATGTTTTTAATCATCAACGCCTGGTCAGTCTTCGCCTTGAAGAAGAGGAGGCTGTCATCTGCGAAGAGAAGGTGAGAAATACCAGGAGCTTTTCTCACAATTTTAAGTTCTTCAAGTTGCTTTGCTTCAATGGCCTTTTGAATGAGCTTGGATAAACCTTCAGCCACCGAGAGGAATAGGGAAGAGAGAGGGGGTCTCCTTGTCGAAGTCCTCTTGAAGGAGAGAAGGATTCCAATAGGCCACCATTTAGTCTAACTCTGTATCTGACTGATTTAACACAGGCCATGATCCAGGTAACCCATTTTCTGTCAAAACCCATCTTCAACATAGTTTGTTCAAGGAAAATCCAGTCAACACGATCATAGGCTTTTGAAAGATCTAGCTTGTATGCGCAGAAGGATCCTTTATTATCCTTTGCATGCTGGATTGTGTGGATACATTCAAATGCAATGAGGGCATTATTTGTAATTAGTCTGCCAGGGATAAAAGCACTTTGTGTAGGACTGATGATCTCTTGTAAGATGGGTTTCAGTCTATTTGACAGGCACTTTGCGATGATCTTATAAGTAACATTGCAGAGGCTTATTGGTCTAAAATCCTTGAGCTCGTTGGGGTTCTTTGATTTTGATATAAGGACAATTGTAGAATCATTCACTCCATCAGGCATGACTCCCATAGAAACGAAATGTTGAACACTTCTTGTCATCTCTTCTTTAATTGTCTCCCAATTATTTTGAAAGAAAGCAGCATGAAAACCGTCGGGTCCCGGAGCTTTGTGAGGGCCTATGTGGAAGAGGGCCTTTTCAATCTCCTCGTCTGTAAACTCACCACAGAGGTTTTCATTCATATGATCAGTGACAACACAATCCATTGCTGCAGTTACCAGGTGAGGCTGAACCTCGCAATCCACCGTGAACAGGTTCTTAAAAAAGGATGTGGTGAGATCACCCATTTCAGCTTGGTTTTGGGTTTTCGAACCATCATCTTTTTTGAGTGATCTGATGGCATTTTTCTTGGCTCTCCAAGTAGCCTTTCTATGGAAATATTTTGTATTTCTGTCCCCATCTCTCAGCCATGCAACTCTGGAACGTTGCCTCCAAAATAATTCCTCTTTCTCCAGTAATTCATCTAACTCAGCAGTAAGGGCAGCACATCTATCAATATTTGCTTTGTCTCTTCTTTTCCTGCATCTTTCCAATTCCTTTCTCAGTTTTTCAATTTTCCTGGGAATATTACCAATGGTGCGCTTGCTCCATGCATGAAGATTATCCATCACCGAACCAAGCTTTCGGGAGCCATCACCCAGGTCAGTTGCAAGAGAGTGGGCAGCCCAAGTATTCTGAATTTCAGCCTGCAGCGAAGGTTCTCTTTCCCAGAAGCTTTCATATCTTCGATTTCTATTAACCGCAGGAGAATTGGCCTTGTAGTACAGGTGAACTAGGATGGGGCTGTGGTCCGATCTAGAGCTGGTAAGATGCTCAACAAGGTGGTTAGGCCACAGGTTTGTCCAGTCTGGGGAAGCTACAACTCTATCCAGTCTTACTCTCACATTGTTCGGGTCTTTCTGCTTGTTGTCATAAGTCCACGGTAGTCCCCTGTACCCAAGATCATGTAAGTTACAGAAGGAAAGGGTGTCTCTGAATTTAGCCATCTGTCTCTCATTTCTCTTTCTCCTGGAGAAATGCTCATGTTGCCACATAGCTTCGTTGAAGTCCCCAAGCATGAGCCATGGACCTTTTTGCATGGGTTTCAACTCCTTCAGCATTTTCCAAAACACATTTCTGAGGTGTGTGCGAGGCTCACCATACACGAAAGTACATCTCCACTTTATTGCTCTTTCGGTATCATGAACCATAACATCAATAACACGACTATTGATCTTAAACAGATCAACAACAACACTCTCGTCCCAAAAGAGAGCTAGGCCCCCACCCTTTCCCTCCTCGTGGAAGGAAACTACATTTTTAAGGCCTAGCCTCCATCTAAGATTTTCAATCTTTGTTTTATTCTGGCGAGTTTCACTTAGGAACAGCAGCTTCGGGCGGTGAGCGCGAACTAGGCGCTCTAGGTCCTGAACTGTCCGGAGTTGCCCAGTACTCTGGCAGTTCCAGCCTAGTAGTTTCATTGCTTCTGACGGACACGCTCCTTCGTGCCCGTCAGTTGACCAGCGGCCCCTGTGCTGGTTGCCTCCTTTTCAGTGTTCACCTTCTGTCCTCCCTTCTTCTCCTTGCCCAGCTCTGTCTCTCTGCTGTCACTATTTCCTTTAGCAGCTAAAGCTTCCCTTGCCTCAGCCCTATTCTCTTCCGTGTTGTTGCCCTTGAGATCCTCCTCCCTCAGCCTCTGCAAGTTTTCTTTGCCTAAAACTGAAAAGATGTCCTGCATAACCGAGTCAGAGCTCTCTTCCGATGGTCTCCAAGGATTCAGACCATGATGCTTCCATTTCATAATACCCTTCTGGTTATACTGATCATGAACCACAGGCTTCTGACCATATGCAGCACCCCTTTGATAACCATCATATTGGTCCTGACCATTGCGACCCCTGCCCCATCCTCCTCTTTCTGTACTTGAACCACGATCAGGACCTCGGACTCCATGAGCTAAAAAGAAAACCCCCCAAGACAAATCCACTTCTCCAATCTTGCGACCATCAGTCCAGCCAAGTCTGGTTTCTTTGCTTTCCGTCTCGGTCAAGTTCAATCTTCTGAGCAGACCTTCCACTTTCTCCATCTCCGTCCTCTCCCGAAGCCGATCAGTATGACTCAAAAGGCAAACATTGAATTGATTTGCATACCAAGTATCAGGTGGTTCATGGGTGATCTCCGCTGAAAAACCCACGACACAGATCCAGAAAATGCTTTCATCTTCCTTACCACAGACTATTTCTGCTCTTTTAACTGTAATCTCTATCCTGGCCGGCTCCTTCAGGAATCCCGCCGATTGAACTGGCAGTGCAAAATAGTACACTTCCAGCGGTAACACAGCCAACTGATTAGTGATTACCTTTGTCGAATCCTCCCGATTTGTATATCCCTTGAATATGATCTCCATTGCACTCTTCTTGAATTCTGCGATCTCCGGCATCAAAGCATTTGATCCGCTGCAGCACTCACCACATCCCTTGTCTTCACCTAAGGGATCTACACATGAAGCTGTCGCTGATTCCAGAACGCACGGAGACACTGGCCCTTTTAAGGGCTTTGCAGATCGTCCGCAAATCGCGTGACCCAGCGTGATGCGTGCAACTGATGCGGTCTAGAGCGGCCAGCCTCTTTGACTCAGGTGCGCCGAGTGGTGTGGGCAAGAAGACAGCATTTTTTCTATATTGTACCGAGATCAAACTAGTAAGCAACCATATGAGCATCTCTAACAGCTTTTTTTCTATATTGTACCGAGCGACTTTACGGGCCGAGGCCATTTTTTGGGCCATAGAAGAGCCCGTAAACGTCGGGCGGCCCGTAAACAGGATAAGGGCGCCCATAGATGCGCACCGCCGACCGGTATTTATGCCGGGCGAGCCACATTTCACGGGTCGAAACCCTTCAATCCCCACCGCCGCCGACGAGCAATCCACCCAACGCCGCCGCCGCCTCCAACGCTCGATTCAGACGTCGCCGCCGCAGATCCACCACCGCCGCCACGCTAGGATGGCCCTGAAGAGGGAGAACTCGCCGCCGCTGCCGGGCGACGATAGATTCGGAGGTGACTACTCCGACGATCGGCGGAAGAAGGTGGTCCGCAACGACGACGTGTGGATGCGGTGCTCGCGCAAGTGGACGAACGACCACTTGCCGGTGCCGCAGCCGCTCCGCTACCGCGTCGTGGAGGAGTTCGACCGCCTCCGATGGGAGCGCGAGCAGGAGCGCCGCCGACGCGCGCGACTCCTCAACGGCGGCGAGGGAAGCTCCAGCGGCGGCGCGAGCAGCTCAACCGCGCCACCTGCTCTTCCTCCGCCGGAAGAGTACGCCGCCGCCGCCTTCGGGTCCTCCGTGGCGGTGGAGGATTTCGTCCCCGACGAGCTTCTTGAGTCCATCGTGGCTCAAGTGAAGCTCCGTTCCGTGGCGGAGGCGGCGGAGAAGGCGGCGCAGGTCGACCGCGAGGAGGAGATCGACGAGATCTTCCTTCACCAGGGGCTCGAGCAAGACCACGTTGCCGCGGAGAAGAAGGCCTACTGGGAGGCCTACGTGGAGGACATCGTCGACCTCGTCTCCGATGAGGACTGAAGCTCCAACGCCGCCGCGTCGACCTCGTCGCCGCCGCACCTGAGGCTCCGGTGAGCCGAATTTTGGTACTAGGGTAGGGCGGCGATGATTAGGATTAGTTTAGCTTTTGGATTAGTGTAGTTTTTATGTAAATTTCGTATGAATCGACGCTGAAGTCGTGTATGCAAGGAATCGAAGAAGAACAAATGTTTGTTCCCGCCAAAATTAAAAACTTTGTAGGTTCGTTTAAGGTTTCTGCTATGCGCCGCTCGTATCTGTGAGCAGAATTGCCAAAAAACGCGAACTGTAAAACTTATTTGAGGTTCCGGGTTTAAGGGCTCTGTTAGAGATGCTCTAAAAGTGGACTACCTGCTCGCGAGCTCGCTCCGGTGTTGCTCTACCCGGGCAGCACCGGGGCGCCCGACCTAGGTAGCCGCCAGCGGGCCTCCGCCCCAAGCCTTCCCTGTCGCGGTAGCGGCGGGCCCTCATCACAAAGGTGGTGGGGGATGCTAGAGGCGAGGAACATAAGGAGTAGTGGTGGACGTGCGGAGAAGGCCGGCCACGCGAGCAGCGGTGCGGCCGGCCGGCAAGCGGGCGTGGGTTTCCCATGGAGCGGCTGGACTACAGAGCACGACATCTGTGGATCGGCCGGCTCTGGTCTGCTGGCAGGCGAACGTCGGCGAGTTCCTCCTCCCAGATCTGTCGGTTCTGTGGCTGCTGTCGACGGGAAGATCTCCAGGCAGGCAGGGCGACCGATGGTGTAGGCGGTGCTGTGGTGTTGCTGCAGTATCGCTAGGCGACGAGGACGCCGGGCCCGGGTGGGCCTACTGCCTGGGAGCTATGCTGAGGTCTGCCGACGGAGGTGGAAGATGAATGCCGGGGCGGCGGCCCCGGGTCGAGTGCGACGACGGTTGTTGCAATGGCCTGGCATGTTCAGGCGGGCGTCGTGGTGTTTCTCTGCAGTGTGAGGTGCTGCCTAGGAACGCCACTGGTTCTGACTAGTGCTTAGCGGCGGAGATCCACGACGCAATATGCTTAGCTCCGGTCTGGATGTTTCTGATGTTCAGTTCCGCAAGTTCTTTGTGGCGGGAGAGAAGGATCCAGGCGAAAGCCTAGCCTCGACCTCGGGTCAGAGCCGACGATGGTTGCGTCTTCGGACGTTGCTCCCCTCCTTGGAGGCGTCGTTGAGGAGCCTCTTTCCTCTCCCGGTGATAAGGGCTTGGCCTCTTTGCGTGAAAACCCAAGCTCTGGTTATCCAGAGCGGGCGACGGTGGCGTCTACGTCACTTCCCTCATGAGGGCGCCGTCTTGGAGAGTCGATGTGTTGCTGTTGTGTGGTGCTTCTCTTTCGTTTCAGGGACTGTGAAAGTCGGGGCGGCGGCCCCGGATGGTGGATGGGCGTCGAGGCAGTGGCCTCGAGAACCATGGTGGGCATCTCATGGGGTGGGGCAGTTGCTTGGCTTGGCATGGGTGACAATCTTGTGTCTGCTTGTGCGACGAGGTTGTCGGCTCGGTTGACGCGTCTCAGCGTAGGCGGTTGGACTCTACGTCGGGGCGGCGGCCCCGGGTGTTGGTGTGGCGGTTGTGGTCTACGAGCAGTTTGTCTGTGCAGCATGGGCTACGGGCGGCTGGGCCGTGCAGCGTTGCGGATCGTTCATGAGCGGTGGTATGTCGGGATGACGGTTCCGGAAGGTGGTGTTGGCGGTCCGCGCTGGGCGTGGCGGAGCAGCTGGATGTCGGGGCGGCGATCCCGAAAGTTTGCTAGTGTTGAGGGCATCGACCTCGTGTCGTGTGGGCAACGAGGTTGCTTTGGCGCAGTTCTCCTGGAGGTTCGACTCTTCACCTATGCTGGAGCGTCCTGTGCCTGCTCCACCCATAGTAGTCGCGGCGTCTTCTCTTCGGGATGGGTGGGAGGTTGGCTTGTCTCCGTAACTGTGTTGTCCGTTGTTTCGTTGCTGTATTTGGGCTTGGCCCTAGGTGTGCTGGTGTTCGTGTGGGTTTGGCTCTTGTTGTTTCGGTTTTCGCCCGGTTTCCCATCAATTAACCGGGCAACCTCCTTCTTATTTAATGGAAAAGACAAAGATTTTGCCTTCGTTTAAAAAAAAACTAGTAAGCAAAACCAATCGATCTTTCTAGTGGAAGCCAATCCGGCTAAATCCTCGACGTCTCAGTTTTGGAGTTGGCGGTAGCTGTCGCCTGTTGGGGGATTAACCCACTGCCTATGTTCACACTAATTAATTATTTCAGTTATATCTAAATTAGGCCGTGTGTCTCCGTTGACATGGAGTGCGAGAGTACTATGGCTTCCTTTTCCAGAAAGAAAATGGTTATATCTTAATTTGGCTACTCTTACTCGAGAGGTCTTCTCCGGTAACAACTCCTATCGGAGTAGCCTCCCGCTTGGCTAAACTATGAGATCCCCAGCAAAGCCATCCGGTCATTGGTCCGGAATGACCAGGTGTTCGACCCCTTGCCTCATGAATTTACACATATATAGTTCCTAGACCCATCCCAACATGAGGGGCCTACAACTATAGTCGCTCGACTAGAGGCAAAAATCAATTGAGATTCATAATTGAATTTGTTATGAAACTTAAAAGGAATTTATTCAGAGCTAAAAGTTGTAAGGACAATAATTTCCAATAAAATTAAACTCGGAAGTTAAATTTAGAAGATATAGATTCAGACTTGAAATCAAAATAAAATAACAGAAAATCGAAGTTCTTATTCAACAGAAGAGAGTAATCAAAATTATGTTATATCTCAAAATATTTTACAAGCATAACTAGAACATTGGAAGAGTAATCATTACCTACTTCCTCGTGAAGTCGAATTCTCCAGTCCTTGAATTATTTTCGATGATCTTGATTAAGCTTGCTGCAAAGCTGCCACTCTAAAGTTTCTGTTTCATTGGAAGTATGAGTGATGTGTTAGTGATTTATATAGCACACATCTTCGTCTCCAGAAACCTGTGTTTTTCACACTATTCAACAAGGTGACTTTTATTGCCAAGTATAAGCAGAAACCAGTCAGGAAGTGCATAAAAACAACAACAGAAGAGAAAACAAAGTGTACTGAAAACTAGTTCATGGAATTGAGATTGAAAAAAACCAAAATACTGGAAGATACCTTAAACCAGACAGACGCTTCCATTAGTTCAGCGAAATGCCAGAGCTTATGTGTTTTCTAACGAGCTCCTCCTCTCAGTTTTTTAAAACTGGTCCAGTGGAGACTATGATGTCAAGCGACATCACTAGAATCAGGTGTGCCGCTTGTGTTGTACTAGAATCACAGTCCACGGATTTTTAATTAAGACAGAAGCAACGTGAGGTACCTCCCAAGGAGCGTGAGAGCTTTAAAGTGGGCAGCTCTTGGTTTTTTCTCTCATCACCCTTACCCGCAAAAAAAAATCCTTTAATGTAGGGGAAGAGGTGTAACCGTGTAAAGGAGTACATTTCTTGGATAGAGAGCAAGAGTAAAGGGAGATGCTTTTCGTACGTACCCCATCGACCCCTCATGATTCATGCATACGATGGGGAAATGCTTTTAACTGGTGTCCTTGTTGTGCTGTGATTCTCTTTTGCTTTTTTTTCTTTTCTTTGTGCCGGAGCAAGGAAGGAACCCGATATAATAAATGCGTATTATATGCAGGAAAAATGCCACTGTTGATGAAGATGTCATTTAAACATGCTCAGGCGAAACCAAGGTCGTGGACCATCTGCTCCTTCTGCTCTTTTGCCTGGGCCGACCGCTCTTTATTAATAGGGATTTTTAAATCTGTGCCCCTATTTCCTTAGCTTTGCTCACTTGTCCCCACGCTAAAAAACGTTGCTCACTTTTCCCCAGTCTCTTGTCTGAAATCTTCACAAATGTCCAAACGGAGCATTTCCGTCGGGTCAACTCGTTTGACCGTTACATGGATGAGTTCCTGACGAGTGGAGCCAGTAAAAAAACTGACATCTGGGCCCGCTTAAATTGTTGACATGTCAATAGACCATTTTTTTGTCCAAAAAAAATGGCATGAACGCACGCCACCATGGCCTGCTCATCGCCGCCCTCCTCGTCCCTCGCCTTCCTCTTCCTCTCCCGCTCCCCACAGCGCGCGCACCTCGGCGCCCTCGACCTCCTCTTCCTCCTTGGCGCCCTCGACCTCCTCCTCCTCCCCCGCTCCTCCCACGGCACCCACGAGGAGAAAGCCTGCTCGCCAAGCCAGCGGCGGCGGCGGCCGTGGGGTCCATGGCGTTGGCCGCCACCTCGCTCGTGCTCCCCACGCTCGCGGCCCTGTGCCCCTCCCCTCCTCGGTACGACGGCGCCCCTCCCCTCCTCGTGCTCCTCGGGGCGCAGCTCGCCGCGCACATCGCGGCCGTCAGGACTGTTGCGGCGGAGACGGCGGCGGTAGCGGCGAACCCAAGCCCCCACCCGGAACAGGCTCGCGCTCGTGCGGTCCATGGCGCTGGCCGCCGCCTCGCTCGTGCTCCTTGCGCTCACGGCCCTGCGCCTCTCCCCTCCTCGGGACAACGGTGCTGAGGACGCAGTCCAGTGCCCCCGGATGCTCGCGCACGCCACCGACACCGAGGACGTTCGCCGCGAGGTGCAGACCATGAACCACCTTACGGGCCACCTCGCAGTCACAGAGGGCAGCGGAACCGGCGACCGTCGTGGCCGGTCAGTGAGCCCAGCAACACGGCGGCAGTCGACGCGGTTGGGCGATGATGTTGTCGGATGGATGATGACAATGCGGTGGTGGCGGATGTGAACTGGGAGACGTGGAAGGTGAGGATGGGCGTGCTGGTGGTGGTCTCGACAACATCAGGACTTGGTGACTAATGTCGAACACCTTGGGGGTGCACTCTGGACATGCCAATGTCGGCATCAGCGCGTTCCGGACGACTCCAAACATATTATGAAGCAATATTTATATGATTGTGCGCCAAATTGTATATATTACAACTTTCTAGTTACAAGGTTTCGCTGGTTTGAAACTTGCTCTATTGAGATTTTGTGAAAAACAGTTCTGGTCCAAATGGCATTGCCATATTGGAGTTGGTATATGAATTTTTCAGAAGATAAAACCTTGTCAAATATGTATAGGTCTTCTAGAAGATGTCATTTATTATTTTTACTTATTTTTACCCACTGAAAAATAATGGTTCACTATTTAGGTAGGTAAGTAGGTGTAAATTCATATTTAGGTAGATTTTGACAAAACTCAAATTTATCATTTTTCCTATCAACTATTACACATAAATGGACTCCATGCCTAAGGATTTCTTTTTTTGAGTATTTTTTCACTTTATTTTATTTTTTGAAAAAAGGTCAAAATGGCCACCGTGTCTATTCATTGAAATGGGTCGAATTTTTCAAAACCATCGACGGTTCTGTGATATAACCACTTCTTGTGTACCACAAAATGATTTTTGTAAAAATTTCAGAGAAAACTATCACACACATGTAGTTCAAATTTGAATTACTTTGGGAAAATCGGCATAAAGTCGTTTAAATAGGAGAAATTAGGTAGAAACCGAGAAAATTCCTAATATGTTTGTATTATCCATACAATATGGTCTACTTTGTGAGAAAATTGTATGTGAGCCATTTTGCACTATATTGTTTGTACTTGCTTCAAAAAAAATGTCATTTTTGATACTTAAAAAATAAAAAATAATATTTATAAAAATATTTAAAAAAAACTCAGTTCTGCAACATTGTTTGCCATACCAAGGCACACCTATGTGTCAAATATGGGCACATTATAACAAACTATGCCACGAGAATGGACATATCTAGGTCATTTGAGTCGAAACGTATACATGTTTATAGATGATTGGTCTTTTTGCGAAGCATTTCTTTGAAAACTTTGACAAAACTCAAGTTTATCATTTTTCTTATCAACTATTACACATAAATGGACTCCATGCCAAAGAATTTCTTTTTTTGAGTATTGTTTCACTTTATTTTACTTTTTTGAAAAAAGGGTCAAAATGGCCGCCGTGTCTATTCATTGAAATGGGTCAAAATTTTCAAAACTATCGACGGTTCTGTGATATAACCACTTCTTGTGTACCTTAAAATGATTTTTGTAAAATTTTCAGAGAAAACTATCACACACTTGTAGTTCAAATTTGAATTACTTTGGGAAAAAACGGCATAAAGTCGTTTAAATAGGCGAAATTAGGTAGAAACCAAGAAAATTCCTAATATTTTTTTATTATCCGTAATATATGGTCTACTTTGTGAGAAAATTGTATGGGAGCCATGTTGCACAATATTGTTTGTACTTGCTTCACAAAAAAATGTCATTTTTGACACTTAAAAAATAAAAAATGATATTTATAAAAATATTTTGAAAAAACTCAGCTCTGCAACATTGTTTGCCATACCAAGACACACATATGTGTCAAATATGGACACATTATCACAAACTTTTGCCATGGGAATGATATTTTTTTATTTGTTTTGAATTAGTTGTGCCTCACCCTAGTCCTAAACCATGACCATAAACCCTAAGCCCAAACCCTAGCATAATTTTGTATCATTTAGAGAAGGGATGCAAAGTTTAGGCCATACCCTAGCATAACCCTAATAACCCCGTTGAAAAGATAACCCATTTGACTCTCTGATAACCCCGCTGAGGGCAAAACTGTGAAAACCCCGCCGATTTCTGGAACTACAGGGGGTTGCTGGATTATTATAAAGGCATGGCAAGATGCAAAATTGGAAATGGTTCTACTGCGTTATTCTGGCATGATCTCTGACATGACAACTGATCAGTTCAAATTTTGGAGGGAGACACAAACCTAGGAGTTTTTTTCCTTATGTAATTTGTTTTCGCCCCTGTAATTCGCCTGCACATAACCCATATATTTAAAATTAAAAATTGCAGTGGGAATCTTTCCCACTGTTTGTCCCTCCAAAAAAAACTACAGGGGGTTTTGTGCAAAACCGTAGTCTTCTTCCTAGCCGACCAAACCACCTTGGTGGCTACCTCTATGTCGTCCTACGCCGCCACGCACCAAGCTTCGTGGTAGCCGGAGAAGCTCTCAATTCGTCGCTGCGTTGTGGGAGAATCCCTAGCCGCCATTTGCCCTCCTTCTCTCCTCGCCCAAACCCTAACCCTAGCTTCGGCCGACGCAATTCGCCGCCGTTTAGCACACCTGAAGCTTCGCCGATCATCCCTGGAGCTCCGCCGTGCCTTATTCTTCTTTTCCCCGAGTATTGATTGCTGGGAAGGCTTCAATCACCCCAACCGAGTCGTCTCTTTCAACTCCGGCCGCCGTTCGTCGCGGACGAATTCGAGCTCTTCCGACCCATTTAAGCACGCTCACGCGACTAGGGTCATCAATTGATCCTCCGCGGCCTCTTTTCCCTCTCGCTTTCCTCCTGGTTCATGCTTGCGATGAGCGCCTCCGTGCGCCGCCGCATGGTCGACTCGCCGCCGCCGTTCCGGCAACCATTTCCTGGCGGCGCTGCCCCCATATGGTTGCCATCATCTAGCTCTTCCAACGGGCATAGCCGTGCACCCCCTCTTGCGCTGTATCGTCGAGGGCGTGATCAACGGAGGAAGATCCTCCATTGATGACATCATCATGACATCATCCTCCTTTATTATTTTCTAAAAATATTAAATCTATTGTTAAATCTATGACATGTGTGCCCCACTAGTCAGTAGTTAACAATCAAACCATTGACCTGACAGCATCCTCTGATGTGACCATTTGTGAGGGTTTTGAACAAGGGACTGGGGAAAAGTGAGCAAAAGTTAAGAGCGTGGGGATGAATGAGTACAACTAAGGAATCAGGGGCACAGGAGGAATAATCCCATTAAAGAAAGATCATGCAGTAAGGTACTTGGATGTAAAGGGCAAGGGATGTCCAAAACAGGAAAGGGAGTTATGGTTAAGTCAGTGTTGCAAGCGGTGCCCCAAGAGAGCCTCTTACACCTGGCGTAGTATTGTGCACAGGAGCGAGCTGCTGAAGGCAGGGCTCATCTGGAGGATAGGAGACGGAACACAAGTCTCAGCCTGGAATGACAATTGGATTCCGCGAGCAGGGTCTTTGCGTCCACTCGGTCGCAGGCCAGATGATGAGCTCAACAAAAGTGGACGAATTAATACATTCTGAAGGAGCCGGTTGGAACGAATAAAAACTCCAACAACACTTTGTGGAGCATGATGTGCAGGATATTTTGCAGATTCCGATCGGCAGGGCTGGGGCGGATGATTTTCAGGCATGGAATTGCACAAAAAATGGTGTTTTTCTGTGAAGTCTGCCTATCACCTTGGTGTCCGGCAAAAACGTTTGAGGGAAGGAAGAGCTGAGGCTTCGTCTTCGTGTAGATCACACAAAGGATGGATGGCGTTGTGGGATGCCAAGGTTTCGAACAAAGTGAAGGTTCACACATGGCGGCTTATTGAGAATGGCCTGGCAGTGGGCGCCGAGCTACAACGGTGAAAAATCAAGCCAGGGGTGATGTGTATTGCATGTGGGCGTGAGGAGAGTATGTGTTGAATATATAAGAAATTTAGCATATGATTTAATCCGAATAAACAGTGGATAGAACATGACAGAAGCAACTAGTATTAAACTAATCATGTGATCTACCAATACAGTAGATAAACGGAACGATTCTAGAACAAATACTAGAAGAAGAAATTCTAGCAGTATCTCAAACAGAAAAAACATGAACACGTATGGTGCAGCCGGAGCGGAACCGTTGGCGTTCTGATTGTCGGCCATGTCGTCGATGAAGAGGTTGCCGATGTCGGGAAAGAAATCGTCGTTGGGGAAGTTGTCGCTGCCAGCAGTCGCGCGAGTGCGCTCCCCAAAAACCTGATCGCCCCTCTGCCGTACAGAATCACAAGAGGCGGGGTTCCGGAGGTCTATTGTCGCTTCAACCGGTGCACGTCGGAAGACGGGATGGAGAAGACTTGGAAGATGGCGGCGCAATATTCTGGAACTGGAACGGCGAGAGACCATGTGTTGCGTGGTGGCGGCTAGGGTTCTCCTAGCCTGTATATATAGTGTGGGTCGGGTAGGAGATGTGGGCGCAGCCCCCACGTGGGTCGGTAACCGCCCCACGATCCAGAGTAATCGGAAACGGCTGAGAGTAATTACCGCGTCCGTTAATTATTAATTAATGACTTATTAAGTTTTTCCTGAACAGTAAAAAATAGGCATCGGCTTGTTCCCGAAACCTGACGCGCGCGCGTCGTGACGAGGCGAGCGGCGGAGGAGGAGCGCGCGGGAGGCTCTCCTCTTCTCATGCTCACCTTATAAGGTGATGAAACTCTCTCCCAACTAGCAATATGGGACTAAACTTTAGTCCCCAAACCAGCCATGCAAATGGACCATGAGAATTTCAGAATTTTAGTTGGACTTTGCGCCAAAAGCCCATTAACAAATACTCACTCCGTATCAAAATATAAGTCGCACTACCAACTTACCACACATGTATCTAGACATGAATCTTGCACTAAAACATGTCTATATACATATGTGTTAAGTTGGTAGTGCGACTTATATTTTGATACGGAGGGAGTACTAGCCAAAATTCCAACAGCATGCTGCACCGATTGTGGAAGTGCCCACATTCGGCTATGGTGTGGAAGGAACTGACGGCGGAAACAGGCATGCTGGACCAACCCCCGGATCAGCTGAGAAGCCACGGTGAACTAAGGTGGTGGATGTTGGACTGGCTGGGAAAGAGCAATGATCAATCTATAGCGATGATGCTTATGAATCTGTACCAGATTTGGCTAGCTCGCAATGATGCTCGTGAGACAGGAAAGATTGAAGATCCCAGGAGTATTGCGAGGCGTTCACTGGCTAATCTTGAAGAATGGGACAATATCCATCAGAGACCACAGTCAAGCACAGAAAAGGTTGTGGAGCGCTGGCTCCCACCGGAGGAGTGGGTAAAAGATAATGCAGATGGTGCTTTCTTGCTGATGCAGGGCAACGGAGGTGGTGGTGTGGTCTTGCGAGACTGCCATGGTGGTTTCCTTGCGGGAGCCGGCCGTTTTTCCCCCATGTTGCCGATGCTGAATGTGCCGAGCCGCTAGCCTGTCGATGTGCTGTGACTTTGGCCAAGGAGTTGCAGGTTCAGAAGCTTCTGCTGGAGACGGATTGCACGGGAGTGCTGGGTAAGCTGGTGAAGAATGAAAAGGATCGTTCCGTGTATGGACATTTGGTGGAGGACATTAAATCCATACTTCGAAATTCTGAGTGGAACCCAATAGAATGTCGTTTCGAAGGAAAACTTGCTGCTGGAAGGGTAAGATGCTTTCATATGGAGATCGTCTTGTCCTTGTTAATTCGGTTCTATCTAGCTTACCGATGTTTATGTTGTCTTTCCTAGAAATACCCAAATGGGTGAGGAAAAGATTAGATTTCTATAGATCACGATTCTTTTGGCAGAGTGATGAGAACAAACGTAAATATCGGTTAACTAAATGGAATATCATTTGTCGTCCAAAAGATCAAGGAGGACTTGGCCTTGAGGTCCTTGAATTGAAAAATAAGTGTTTACTTAGCAAGTGGCTTTTTAAACTCTAAAACAATGAAGGATTTGGCAAGAGTTGTTAACTAACAAATACCTTCAAAATAAAACACTAGCTCAGGTAGAGGCTAACCCGACGGACTCCCCTTTTTAGAAAGGTCTTATGGGAGTTAAAGAGGAGTTCTTTAATAGTCTTTTTCAAATTAGGAAATGGAGAAACAATTCGGTTTTGGGAGGATGTTTGGTTGGGTAATTCGCCTCTGAAACAACAATATCCATCATTATTTAACCTTGTACAGCAAAAGAATGTTACTGTGCACGATGTTTTTAATGGTTCTCCACCCCTAAATATTAGTTTTAGGCGAGCTCTTCTTGGCGATAGATGGGACGAGTGGTCTCATTTATGTTTTAGATTAATGGATATTAATTTGACTGAGCAACCTGATTGGTTTGTGTGGTAGCTTACTCAAAATGGGCTATTTACTGTTAAGTCCATGTATGAAGATATGATGAATGGTCATACTAGATTTTTACATACTTATCCATGGAAATTGAAAATACCGCTTAAAATAAAGGTATTCATGTGGTTCCTTCATCGAAAAGTTGTACTCACAAAGGATAATTTGGCTAAAAGAAATTGGCAGGGGTGTACCAAGTGTTCTTTTTGTAATGCCGAAGAGACAGTAGAACATTTGTTTATATCATGTCCCTTTGCTAAACTAATCTGGAGAGTTGTATTCTGTACTTATAATATCACTCCACCGTCTAGTGTTTCTAATATGTTTGGAAATTGGCTTAATGGAGTTCTCCATTGGTGATGCTGACACAACGATCTTCTCTCATGTAAGACTCAATGTCACCAACCTGGAAGCATGCTGATGGAAATGGGACGAACCCAAGAGCAGACTGCTGCTTGTCAACATCATAAGAGAGGATTCCACAACCCAAATCCACCCACCAAAAACTACTGCCATTGGCAAGCACTACGTCAATGTCCCAATTCCAGGAAGTAAATTCGTCAGGGAGAGACACAGGCCTACATATCCATTTTCTGTTAATGTCGAAAAGATGCATACGGATGGTCCTTCTGGTATTTTACTCGTTTTATATCCAGACAGCACAGAAGAAGCCGATGGAATTGTTGATGTCATGCTTTCCTTCAACACAGCCACTGTGTAATGACCACTTTCATGATGCAGGATGCCAATATTAATCTCATGAGGACCAGGCATCTCAGGAAGACGAAATATTGTTGGAGTTGGCACATCATTCTTGAGCAAAAAATAATCGTGACGGAAACAAGGAAAGGTCCCAGTTTCAACACTTGTATGCAACATGATAGCATTGTAGCAAGATGCCATTGCTTCAACAGTTATCCTCTTCTTCACACCATCAATCGATAAGGTGCTGTGGGGGTGTCAGGCAGTGCATCATCCGTCTTCAGAAACAGTCGAGAAAACCCAGGAGGTGATTGAGTGCACAATGAGATTTCAAACTTTATATCATAACTCGCTTCTGCATCTATCCATGTTTTGCTTTCAGTGGTGTCCGATGCTATTTCTTCATACACAACACAGTTGAGAAAGAACTTTGCTCTATTTTGCTGTAAACAGACAACGAAAGAAGAAAGTTAGAGCAGTTGGGCACAAAGGTTATAAAAGGAACATTCAACAAAATTTTCAATGAATAACACTACATGACATATCTCTAATTGCAAAAATAAAACAAGTTTTAGCCACTTGGGACCTTGGAACATCTTCTTTACAGACAAAGCAAACTTTTGAGAATTGAAATGTTCGGTGTCTTAGAGCACCTACCTAATATAAATAATACTTTAAACAAGTTTCCCATTAGAAATGCTTGTCAATTACAAGAATTAATTAATAGCACTGTAGGGTTATCGACGTTTCCATTCTACCCCTACTTAAAAAGCTTTGGAAGAGGATGAACAATTTTAGACTTTTAGTGTGTTGTTTAACAGGTGTATATGCATGGTTCTTATTACAATTTTCTTATATTGTGTAATTTGAGATTTCCTGGTACATTCGCATGGTTGGCGATGACAAGATATAGCAAAGTGGAGGGTGTATTTCAGATTGAACTAAATCCTTGTGTATTGGATTGCAAATAACACTGTTATGTTACTTTTTAAGAGAAGATGGGGAAAAGGGGGAAGTTGAGCGGATATATAACATACAGTTTGATTCTGCTTGTTGTGCACTGCTGCAATCTCATGAGCAAACGATCTTAACTTCCCAGAAGCCTCCCTTCCTTCCTGAAATACAACAATTGCAAAGAACAGTTATCATGTAACAATTGCATGTTGTACAATAAATAAAAATCCTCCAATGATCACATGGAGCAGATAAGAAACTAAAACAATACCAAAGCCCTGCAGCAGGAATAGAACCAATATATCAATGAAAATAAAGCTTACATATATTGCATAAAGGTAGCATTTATTCCTGAGCAAGAAAGCACAAAGAGCACAACAGGTTTGTACTACTTCTATAGATAACTGCTGACATATCCACACTAGTCCTGCCAACAAGTTTCCACTTATAGGGCTGATGATTGGGTGCTATAGTTTGTGCATAGCGTGATTTGACAGCCCTGAACAGGTTCATGGTAGTGATATCATTTTCCGCATATAACATTTTTTTTGCATATAATGTATCTTAAAGAAATCTGCTACATGCAGAATTTCCAAACAATTTCATAAATTAAAGTAGTATCTGCTATTTTGTACATAGACCTCACATCAGCACTTTGGCCGATAAAAGGGCACACGAACAGTAATAAAAATATATATAGAAAAAAATAGCAAAAAAATTCTGTTGATACCAAGTTGGCACAACTAATTTTATGCGTATGGAAAGAATCACGCATCATAAATAGCAGCAGCAGTAACAGTAATAAAATCATTGGGCGACAAATAAATCTCAGCAGTTAGCACACGTGAGGACAAGAGGATGCATGTAGTAAATTATATATCCCTTTTCTCAGTGTCTCGCATTCTTCCCTCAGAGCATCATCATTCCAGTAAAGAAGAAGAGCAAGTACCTCATGGGCATGTGTATCCATAGTGCAGTGAAGGATCACCTACAAATAATGGAATGTGAGACAGATTAGAAATGTGATCCAAATGTGACATAAGCAAAAAAAAGGTAACAAAATCATCAGTCTCTTCGAATCACACAAACATCCAAATATAAGTAGAACGTCCGTGCACATATAATTAAGTAAACATTTATTTGAAAACTCAAAATCGGCTTATCTATGTGCTAGCCAATATCGTGACAAGGTTTTTGGATTTCCGACCAAGGTAAGGGAGCAGTAGCGGTGTTTTAGGCGTAATTAAGACTGATGGTACCAAAGTTAATTAGCCAGCTATTTGAAGCACACAACACAAGGATCACCTACTACTCCTTCATATATAGAGTTGGCAAACCGCGGAAGAGAGTGATGAAACACCCCACCCAGATCAGCGGGAAATGCTTTCAGCTTTTCTGACTCAGAGATGCACGTAAGGTCTTCGTCTTTGCCTACTGGTAGCATTTTGATGAAAACACAGATGGATCGATTCCACAGACAGACAGTTAGGTTTTCTATTTTGAGAAAAAACAGTCAGAGATCAATTCAATACTAACCTACAACACCTGCCAACGAAGAAGAATCCTGAAGCCGACGCGCCGGAATGTCTGCGCCCGGTGAGGAGGAACACCGTCGTCCGCCGCCGCAGAGAGAAAGAGGGAGGCGAGAGAGAGAAGGCAGAAGCCACGGCCGGCCAGTCGGCCACCGGGTGGCTACCCAATTGTATCGTGAATTCGTGATTCGACTATAGAACCCCTGAGGTCTAAAACCGGGTACGTAATCCCCTCGGATCTTTTTTTTCTTGATAATCCCCTCGGATTTGGAATACCGAATACCAAACAAAATAACACGCTATAGTCTGTGCCGTGTCCACGTAGATGCGCCTCTGTACAAATCACCCTATTTTCACTTTAAATTTCTATAAGTAATAATTGAAGAAGTACTCCGTAATCTATACTTTCTACTCCCTCCGTTCCAAATTAGATGTCTTCCATTTGTCCACATGCGGATGTATCTAGACATGTTACAAGTATAGATACATCCGTATGTGGACAAATGAAAGACATCTAATTTGGAACGGAGAAAGTATTAAACAAGCGAACTTGATCTTTCTTAAAGCCACCCCGCGCAGTGTACACAGCCCCAGCTGTACTATCAGATTATCCCACCTAATTAGATCTAGCGGCTTAGATTGATCCAATTTGATGTCTCGGGTGCGCTTAGCAATAATCTCTACCACACCGCACTCTGCCAATATTTCGTCCGTCAATGCGTGTTCCGAAAAACGTATTCCATCGCCTCACCCCTTCGTCCCTTCCATCTGCCCCGCCGCCACGATCTACGCATCTACTCCCTCCACGCATCTACTCCCTCCGATCCAATATATAAGACGTTTTAGCTCTTCAACATGGTGTCTAGGTGCATACTAAATTGAGTATGCATACACACTAAAATATGTCTACATATATCTACATATATATATATGAATGTGGACAAATGTTAAAACATTTTAGGAACGGAGGGAGTACGTCTTTGACGGTTTGACCACGCCGCTACAACCTCCGCACAAGGCCGCCATGACCTCTGTCCGCGGCTGCCCTATTCACGCAGGCAACGCGCCGCCAAGCCAAGACCTCCCCCCCCCCCCCGCGCCGCCACGCCGGCCATGCGCCCTCTTCAATTGGCCACCATCATGCCGATCTCTGCCGCTGATCCCGGAGCCACTGACAAAGATGTGTATGCCCACACACGGCGTCCGCCGCCGCTGCCGCCGAGGTAGATGTGTCGGCCCCTTCATCGCCCCACGCATCGCATCGCACGGAACACAAATCAACCGGCGGCGTCGGAGCCTCGCCAACATCTCCTGTGATGGCTTGAGCCTTGACGCCCCCGCATTGTCTCCACGTCGTCACGCAGCTCTACCAGGCCTAAACTGGAATAGTGCAGGTTGGAGTCTAAATCTATGATGAGTGCCACGGATGAACAACGACTCACTAATGGCGAAGGAGACACAACAGTATCTGTATCATGAAAGGTATGGAAGGGCAATGACGAGCCTCTCTGTTTCAGCATCCTGACAATTAATATTTATAGGAAAAATAAGAACAACGTGGCAGATTTCATCAGCCGAATTTAATGTTCATATGATTGTCTGAATGAAAATAACATGACAACCTAGATACTATGAGTAGTCAAATGGAGTTAATATTTAGGCTGAAGGCCATAGCCCATATGATCTACTTTGTTCTGTACTATTTGGCTTTCATGATCCAATTTTGGCATTAAGTATTTGACCAATATTGCATAATTAATAGAAGCTCAGTACCTAGTTTAATTTGGTTTCAGGACCAAATGTCTTCCTGGCTTAAAACTAACTGATTTTTTTCCGGCTACCTTTTATAAACTGATGGAGCACTGATATATCTGTACGTACTATTTGAGTCACAGCTAATAGAAGATAAATGGCCAATCTAGGATAAGAGTTGTACTGGATCTGAGGAAAAGGTAATGCCATCTTCATTCCAGTTTCTACAGCACCTGTAGTGAACTTTCTGGACAAAGCTACCTAACAAATTCTTGGAATGAGTTAAAAAAGTGTACCTGTATAATATTCATGCACTAGCTACCTATCCTGCACATAGAACACACCGTCAGTCAATTGAGTAAAGAAATTATTTCAAAAAATGTTACTTGACCAATCTCCTATATTGAGTTGTAGGTTTACATAAGAAGAAGCAATTAGACAGAGAAAGGCCCCAAGCATTCATTCAATCTTTGCTTCACAGGTTGTTTCTCTTTATTTTTCATCAAATACTTGTGCAAATATGATGCTATTATTTGGTTCCTAAGTGGATGGGACTATTTCAACCAAGCTCATATAACTCATCTTGACGACAAGGTAAATCCATTTCCATGGGTATATGCAGTATGAATCTTCAACCAGCCTCATATAAGTTACTTTATGCTTTATTGTATAGCTTTCATGTTTGGCATCAGACTGAGAATACTATTTATTGCCGAAAATTAACTTGTAAAGGTTCAGATTAGAAATACAATTTGATTCAGAATGACAAACGTTAGTTTATCTGAACTGGTAGTATTGAATTGTATCAACCCAACGATACAAATCATAGCTCATGGTTGGTGAACATAGCAGATTTCAGATCTGATGGTGCATAAAAGTTTACAATGTAGGTGCCTCTGATTTCTTAAATAATTGTCTGTCGTATTTTTTTGTTCGATGTTAAGGCAGTGGCAGCTGAGAGAAAGTGATTTAAACCTGCAGTTTTGCGTTTTGCTATACTGGTACATGAGAGAGGAATGGTGATCCCGGCATACTTGAGTTAGTCCTTCAAATATTTCTTACCCTCTGCTGTTACCAGTGATCATTCTGCGCAGGGCAAAATTGCACTCGATATGGCTGACAATTTCCCCATAGCATGTGATGATTTCCTATGGTTACTGAAATTTTCTCAGAGCATCATCTGCAGTTATCATGTGAAGTGTTCAAGTATCTTGAGTTGTCATTTTCTATGATTTTTGTAACAGGAAGTCAACATAGCACACATACACTTGGAATATTGCCAATGCATCCTATTATATTCTTTCCTGTTGCTTTGCCAAAGTAGACAAATCACAATTCTGATTAACTGAGGCCCGAGGAGATGATTACAGTGAGGAAGTATAAACTTCAAACCATGCTAAAGGAAACATGGCCTCATCTATTTTTTATATGCTTGCATGTTTTATACTCCCTCCGATCCACAAAGACTGTCGCCAGCCTAGCCTGCAAAGCGTATGTACCTAGGTATTTGTTACGACACTTAATCTGGATTGGAGGGAGTATAATTTTGCAACATCTGTTGTAGCACAAAGAATTATATCCATAAGCACAATGGGAGCTTAATTGAGTATTTGCATGAAGCATCAATACGGAAAAAAGGAGAGACCATTTAAAATTATCAGAAAGCCACCACCTATGGCCAACTATTTTCCTCATAAGACTTTTGTACATTATATAGATATTATTTTGATAATATATGTATAAAATAGACAGAGACAACACTTTGTAATGTTCAGCTGCATTTGTCTTCTTGCGTGCAGTCGTCTTGGGCGTCCGCGTGTCGTTGTCCACCTCCTACACATGCTCTTCGTTGCCACCGATCCACCTCGCGTAGCACCGAACACGTCGTCAGCAATGAGTACTCCGCCAAGCACTATAAGAAAGATGAATTTTGCCAACTCGAGAGGTACCTGACCTCTATGTTTTCCCCATGCTAGATGCTCCCATTTTGATCTAGGAGGTTCTTCGTATCTCCATTGGTTCAGCATTTGATCTAGCACCATCTGATTTGCATGATGTTTTATTGTGTAGTGGATTATCTTTAAGTTGTTTTGAAGACAAAGCGGATGACTGAGATGATTTTCCGCAACCAGGATTACATCTTTGGAGATTCCTCTTGTGAGGACGATGGCGGTGGCTACCAGGTTGCTTCAACATGATGGAGTTGTGCATGTAGTTCTTGACGGTTGTTAGTTCGTTTTTTAAGGAAACAACTGTATTAGATTGTTTAGTCATTCATAAATTGCAATGTATTGTCACTATAATACTAGCTTGTGCAGTATTTTGCCCACATTTTATAAAAGATTTTGAAACAGAACATCGACTATATATTTAATGTAAATTGATGAGTGAGCAATTTTGTTTAGAAGTTGTGGAAATAAAACGTGCTTGCACGTGGATATGTATATTTCTCTTCGAATATAATCAAACATCGTGCGTTGCATACTTGCACGTGCAAACTAACTAGTAAGAATGAAGTTTACGATCTTTGACAGATCAAAGATCACAATTTTCATATGTGGTGAGCATAACACGACACAAGCGTCTAACCAAACACCAGGTTTTGGCTCTAATCCAAGTCCAGCTCCATAAACATGACACCAAACACCGGGTAGAAAAATTACAAAACAATAAAAACAGGCAACCAAACGGGCTGCGCAACGTGGCTGGGGCCTCGTTTTTCCTGGCCAGGCACTAGGGAGCCACGGATGCAAATGGGCTAAAAAAGCATGCAGGAAACCAAAGATGCCCTTACTTCCTGTTACTTCCGAGTTGCAAGTAGAGGGCTAACTGTAATTGGTCTAAGAAAGTTCTGAATGAAGTTTTATGGGTGTGACGATAATTTTATAGGCTTTTAGCCAGCTCTTGAGCGGATACACCAGGTCATCCTGTGATAGCCAAATACCAAGCCCAGGAGGCACGCCCCTCACTAATCTTTTTGTCTGATCCAAATGCATCAAGTACATGCCATACAATCTACAAAGATCGATCCAAGGTCTACAACCGGCAACCGATTCTAGCTCTAGTAATACAACAATGCTGCACCAAGTCATCGCTTTCTCTTGCCACTTGCTGGTGTCTTCAGCGGCTTGGAGGCGATTGCCGAGCTCCACAGCGCTCTTTCAACATCCGAAGGTGTGAAACTTTCTCCTCCTACGCTCAGCTCCTTCAAAACAAACACAATATGTCAGCCAGATGGCAATCAAGTACCACAAGACACATGCTCTTTGTAGTCGGTGTGTGGCAAAATACTACATTTGAAATCACGTTCGCAGCCTAATTGGATTAGTGGTGGAGCCAAAAGTTTGGATGGCACTATGATGGGAATTAGGACATAATTTAACACCCTGCAAGCAACATGCCTCACACCATAAATACTTGCTGCATATTACCCTATTGTGTTAGCTGGAACCTGGGATAAATAGGATAAACATCCATGTCTTTGATCGACACATATGCAACTAAAATAATTGGATTTGAGCAGCATATGCATCTCCTGGGAAAATCAATGTTGCAAGGCTGTCTTAATGTTATTATTTTTTTAAATGTCACTGAATGACAAAGTAGTGCTATTTCACATTGATGATAAAATTTCTTCTAAAGCAATATGATTACAGAAATATACAGCTTATGTTCAACTCCAAGTTGCTACCTAAGATCAACTCTTTTAGAACTATATAGCACAATGCCACAATCAGCTACTTCTTGATTGTCATTTAAGCTTGTCTGGATAGAGGGATAAAATATATCTGCAGCAAAGAACATACACGCTGCAGAACAATTCAATCATAACACCAAGAGAAAATATGCACCTCTCCAATCTCCATCATTTTACAGACATGCGAACTCAAATGTGTATACCTTCGCTTTAGCCTGCAACTTCTCAGCGAATGCTAGGTACTGCTTCAGAGTGTACTCCTTTGCATTACCCAAGGCAGCCACCATCCCCTAAACACCCATCAAGGCTCGCAGTATCAACAAATGCAACCATCTCGCCCAGAGAATCAAATACGCAAAACAGAAAATAATGACAAGAGATGAAGAACCCACTTCGTCCGACATGAATGGCGCCACATCAGGCGCATATGCGGCGAGCACCGCGGATGCAGTGGCAGGGCCAACGCCCTTGAGCACGGTGAGCTCCGTGATGGCCTTGCTGAGATCGGGCAGCGCGGCAAACGCCTTGCGCGACGCTGATTCTACGACGGCGTCATCCAAGCTTTTGACAAAATCCATCAGCCTCGGCCTAGCAACAGACGGATCAAATTGAATAAATCAAACAAACATTAGCATCATGGTAACATCACATTCCAGGCTACCGGCAAGAAGAGCTGTTGCGGTAAGCTACATGGGGGAAGAGCAGGAAGAGCCGGACCTCCACTTGCCGCGCTTGAGCTTCCACTGGAGGAGCTGCTCCAGCTCGGGCTTGGCGAGGTAGGGGTCCGGGTCGCGGCGGCGCAGCAGAAGGGGGAGGTCGTGGCGGTAGAAGGAGTCCGCCTCTAGGAGGTCCGGCTTGTCCAGGTACGCGAGACGGCGGTCGTACGCGGCCAGCGCCGCACGCCAGGCCTCCCCGTCGGTGCTCGCGAAGTCCACTGTCTCGGCCATCGTTAGTCGCTGCACTAGGGACGGCGAGCGGCGGCGGCTGGAAGGGGAGTGTGGACTTGCCTGCACTCCTAAAACTGGGCCAGCACTGTCTGGAAATTTCGGCCCATTTAGCTGGCTTCAAATTCTCTGCGGGCCGTATATTTTCCGCTTGAGCTCCCACGTTTTCTTCTACGGTCCAATCTCCGCCTTAAACCCTAGCGCTGCTCGCCCCACGCCACGCCTCCGAAAAAACCTGGTGCCTCCATGGGGAAGAAGCAGCGCCGCTCGCGCAAGCCGGAGGAGCAGGTAGAGACGGCGCACGAAGACGCACCAGCCGCCGCCGAGGTGGAGGCTGCGCAGGAAGCGGCGGTGGAGGCACCGGACACTGCGAATGGGGCCGCGGCGGAGGAGGGGAAGGTAGTGGCGGCGGCGGCGGCGGCGGCAGAGGAGGAGGAGAAGGAGGTGAGCTTTGACGAGCTGGGGCTGGACGAGCAGCTGAAGAGGGCTCTGAGGAAGAAGGGCATGACCAACACCACACCGATCCAGCGGGAGGCCATCCCGCTCATCCTGGTGCGCGATTTCTGGCTCCCGTTACTAGCAGTCGTTCGCTGTTTCTGTGCTCTGTGCAAATTTAGTGGAACCATTCGATTTCAGTAATCAAATCGGTGCAGTGTCTCGTTTTGGTGGCGCTTTAGTGGACGCTTGATTATTTAGTATCGCCAGTTGGTTCTGGTTACAAAATACTCAAAAGCGGCAATTTTGTAATCCCCAAAAAAATTTAGCTCGTTCCCATGGTAACGAGTTTTAACCTGTTTATAGCTTGATAAATTTGCTAATACCAGTAGTATTATGATGGCTCTGCTTAGTCTGGTGAATTGTTGGATTGGGCGGAGCTAGGCTTCTAAAGTCCTAATGCTTGCGGCTAGCCTATGCAGACCATACTGAACTTAAGTTAGGTTTGGTGAAGCTCTGATCATTATTGCTCTAGCCATTTAGTTCAAAATACAGCAGCAGCTATCTGGACAATCACTTACCTAAACTGTGTGTAAGAGTTCAGGTTTTCATTAGTTGCGTGATACTTAACAACAGCCTAATGTTGTGATTCTAGGAAGGGAAGGATGTCGTCGCGAAGGCCAAGACTGGTTCTGGAAAGACCTTTGCCTACCTTCTCCCGCTGCTGCAAGAGCTGTTGAAGTTGTCCTCAGAAGGGCGTGTTCGGAAATCTGCACCGAATGCCTTGATCCTGGTACCAACTCGCGAGCTATGCCAGCAGGTATCTGTCTTCTCCCCAAAATATTTTGCGTGCACAAGTAACTTATTTAGAGTAGCTTATGATTATATCTCTACGTCATCCTGATTCATCCACAATAATAAATTGTTCTGCTATTTGATATTGGATGCACTGAGTTTTTTTTTGTATGAGTTCTTTGAACGTTTAACCTGCTACTAAACTTTTAATTTTCATGATCACTATGATGATATATTTTGTTTCACTACATGATTGCCATTATAACTATTAATATGATAAATTGATAAGGTGCCCCTCCGCCCTCCTTTTTTTTTTATCCTCTTCTATACCATCTTCTCTTAAAAAGAACTAATGCATTTTTCATTATTAATGATTTTGTTTTCTGCAGGTTTATAATGAGGCATTATCTCTCCTTCAGTTGTGTACTTCCAAGTTGAAGATCGTCCAAGTGAACGCAAGCATGTCAGATAAGGATATTGTGAGACATTTTGTCTTCTTTTGATTGTTGTTTTTTGCTGAATGGTATTTGATTTTGTATGGTTACATATATTGACACAGCTAACTTGCTTTTGCCTCTTACTTGCAGAAACTTGCATTATCTGGACCCCCTAATATTCTTGTGACAACCCGGCTTGTGTTGCAACGTGCATATCAAAGGGCATTGTCCAGGGATCTTCTATTAAAGAGTCACTTTCAATGATGGTTCTCGACGAGGTGCAACTCATTTACCTGTTGCAGTATTTTCCACGTGCATTTTTTCACATATGTGTGATTTTCTTTTAAATCTTATCGGAACAAGGAACACTATGGTTTGAATTATCAACACTATGGTCTCATCCCATTTAAACAAGAATATAGCTGTCAAAGTTGTGGATCTATATTATTTTGCAAAATAGTCTTATCGACAATCAGTGCATATACTGCCTGAATATATTGCCATTTGCCACTGCAATGGGCTTAAATTTGATATACGGTACTGCAGAAGTTGAGAACATTTTCTATGCAACTAGTTAGTGCCATCTTTTAAAGTATACCTATACCACATAAGGGCAACATGTTTCAAATTTTTACTGGCATTTTATTAAATTATATTGCCATATGAAAAAAATATGTTGTGTTACAGTGATGTGTATCAAATTCCACCCTTTTGCTGTATGATGAATTAGAATCCCAATTCTATTACAAAAAAGAACGCCTGAAAAATGTCCTTTTTTAAGAAGTACTAATCTCTTTATGGTTAGTTCCCAGGCTGACCTTCTTCTATCCTATCGATGTGAAGATGACTTGAAAGCGCTTGTCCCACATATCCCAAGAGGTTGCCAATCCATTCTGATGTCTGCAACTTCAAGGTCAAATTTGGTTCTTCTATCTTCCTTTATCTGCAAGTATTCATAACATCTTAATTACTAATTTGTGGATTTTTAGCTGTTTCATGTTTACCATGCTGATTCTCTTACACCTTGATATAGGATTAATCTAACTGTAGTACAGTAGTTCTGATCTACTTAATGCCTTGCCTTCTGTTTGGGGTGCATTATTTTCTCTAATCCAAAATTTACTTTGTTGCAGTCCTGATATTGACAAACTGACAAAGCTACTTCTGCACAACCCCTTCATTTTAACTCTTACTGAGGTTGGTCATGCGAAGGATGATGTGATCCCTAAAAATGTGGAGCAATTTTGGGCAAGTATTTCTTCTTTCCTTCACATATAATTGTTGAACTCACTTTTTCTACAGTGTCACCTTTTTCGATCCAAAACTACAATATCACTTCAAAATTCCAACTCCAATCGAGTACTAGATCAGTAGGTCTTTTCGACAAGTTATGGTTGCCTGTTTGTAGCCCTTTTTTGGGACCATTCTTAAATGATGATTTTGTTAATTTACATTTAGTGTGCTGATTTTTTGTTGCTTTTGTGCATTTATTTCTATACGACAGATTACAATACATCTAATCTTTTTGCCTACAGATTTCATGCAGTGATAAGGATAAGATGCTTTATATCCTTTCCCTTCTGAAGTTAGAGCTTATTCAGAAGAAAGTTCTAATTTTTGTGAACTCGATTGACATGGCATTCAGATTAAGACTGTTCCTGGAAAAGGTAAATTAGTACCATTATTTTCTTACAGTTGAGTAAAATTAAATGTAATATCATTTTGATCTGTAGTCTGTTACTTGCCACTGCTCTTTTCTTGCATTGTCTCTTGATGAAGTTGGGGATTATCTTGTGGTTGCCAAACCTTTATGTCTGTTTTTGTTCCACCCACGGTCATCATCTGAACAGAAACCAAAGTTTAAATATTAGTAATAGATCAATTCTAGTCTAGACTATTTAATGATAAATTTGAACTACTAATATTTTTCCATTAAGTTTTTGAGCACCAATAGATGGATATAAAGCTATCAGTAAGAAGTTCTATCAAATCTGTAGCATGAAGTTTTGTCACAAAATCCTGAATAATACTTAATTTTAAATGTGGGTGGGGTAATAAAAAGGGTAGCAAAAGGCTTTTTATTGCCCTTAGGGAGATGTCTTTGCAGTTTTCATTACAACAGTTTTTTCGAAGAGCATGTTCTCCACTCCATTACTTTTGGATATAATAGTGTAGTCATTGTTAGTTTCCTCTATTCCTGTTTCTCTTGTTTGGTATATGGCTATTGATGCTATACCTTTACAGTTTGGGATAAGATCTGCGGTGCTGAATGCTGAGTTGCCACAAAATTCTCGGCTACATATTATTGAGGTAGAGCTTCTCCATAGCCTGATCTTTTTTTGGCGCAGATAACTGATCTCAAATTGTGGTATCTTGTGTGTTTCCATGTTTTGTATACATAGTCGATGGTAATTTTCACAATTAATCTTCTTTCCTCCAATTGTTCATTAAATAAGTCAACTACCTTTCTTGGGTTAAATTATATTGCATACTTTCATCAGAATCTTTGGCTGGAAGGAGCCAGGACTCATTTTTATCCATAGTAGATGAAATAATTCCCTAACAATGTCCAATATTGGGAAAATTATGAGCTGGTGCGTACAGCCTTGCAGATGGTTTATACAAACAATATATATTACCCACTAAACTTTGATATTGTGTGTACTTAGCATCTGCAACTTAAAACTAGATATCCACCCCTTAAAACTTGTGCAAACCGCCACTTGACCACCCAGGCTAGTTTTAGACTTGATCTTTTAATTATTTTAGTATTATGTGCTGGCACATGGAGTTCAAACAGATCACTGCTATTTATCTCTTTCTGTATGTTGCTAACTTGTTATACCTTTTGTATTATTCAAAGTAAACTGCTACTTAAGGCTACCAGTAAACAGTCTTCCTATTGTTCAAAACTTTGATACATAACTTCTGTGATTTTCATCAGAAGCTTAGACTTCTAGCTTGCATTGAAAAAATCTGGCTCTGAAAGATTGAAAGCCATTGAGTATCTTTTTATTTTCTTCTTCTAGGCATTCAATGCTAGGCTATTCGATTACTTGATAGCAACAGATGACAATAAAACGAAGGAGGCGAAGCAAACCAATAAGGAAAACAGAAAAGATTCAAGGGGGTCCCGCAAACATATGCAACAAACTTTAGATGCTGAATTTGGAGTTGTCAGAGGAATTGACTTCAAAAATGTTTTCACAGTAAGTATATTTTGTCTACTCAAGCATATCAATTAATAGTCATGATGACAGGTGCTAACTAATTGGCTATTACATGCTGTAAATGAAACTAAGACTAGTTGAACATATGTTAAGAACTGGTGCGCAGACTATTTGCTTTGTTTTAAGGGTGCCCATATTTGTTTTGGACCGGGCGGCGGCATCAGTTTATAACTTTATATTCATCCAGCATCTGATGCTCAATTTGCTGTAGTGAGGAATAATCAACAAATATTCTCTCTTTAAAATAAAGAAAATAAAAGAATTCATTTGAGTATCTTTTGCGGTTTCAACAATGGTTCTTTTATACAAAGATGTTAGCATGATATTTTGGAATATATCACCTTTATCTGGCTTATCCGCCACACCAAAATAGGACATGTTTTAAGAAATCAATCATTCATTGGATTACATGAAGTAGTTGAGATTAATTCTTAACTTCTCCTATGTTCTTGCAAAACTGTGGTAAAGTCTTTGCTGTTATATACTTCCATCTGTAATTTCTGGAACAGATGGCAGGGCTGATCCTTTTCTTTAACCCTTCTTTAGGTAGTTAATTTTGACATGCCTCCAAATCCTGCTGGGTATATTCACAGAATAGGACGAACTGGGAGGGCAAATAAGACTGGTGCATCTATATCGCTTGTAAGTTCAGTTTTTGCATAGTTCTGTTCAATCACATATATTATTATTTTCAGATATGGTTACATGTTCAGTAGACCCTGTGTATTCTGTTATTTATTTCCTCCTATGTTGGTACTCGTATTTTCAGGTTTCACCAGAGGAGGATGATGTTTTTGAAGAGATTGAAAACATGTTGCAAGGTCTTGAGAATAAAGAAACCGACTGCATCTTACCTTTCCCATTGCTAACAAAAAATGCCGTGGAGTCTCTACGATACAGGGCTCAGGTATGGGGTGATGAATGTGTACTCCCTTCCCAGATGTATTCTTAGTTACTATATCTGCTAGCGCTAGAATAATTTAGGTATTGATCACTTGCTCTTTTAAGTAGTTGTGCTAATATGTGACTAGAGTGAGTTTGCCAAGCTGTTCGAAAAACTAAAATGAGGCTATGAAGACCTGTTTGGTTTTGTCTGTTCAGAACTTCTATAGCTAACTTTACATTTGGGCCGTTCTGCTAACTTCTTTTAAGCACTCTCTAGCTTTCAACAGACATGGTTACTGAATATATATATGTATTCTGTGGAAAACAACACTAATTTTGTTAGCTAATGTCGATTGATGTTCCTTTCGCAGGATGTTGCTAGGAGTGTGACGAGCCGTGATATACAGGAAGCACGTCGTCAAGACATAAAGAATGAAATCCTCAATTCTGATAAGTAAGAAAGTCTTCAGCCGTTGAGGAAATAACCAAGTGAAGAAAATGCACATAGCATGATGAAAATGGAATTTCGAGGGGAAAAAGAAATGCACAATTTCACATTGCCATGTTTGTGTAGTGTTTGAAAACGACCTCATAATAGTTGCTTTACAGTCCACCTCATTTCTTATTCACTATCCGTCATTTCATGATATGGAAGTTAGTAGATAAAGCATCAAGATATATGATTCACCAGTCATTTCATGATATAGCACTTAGTCATGCAAGGCATCAAGATATAGCATCTCACTATTCATTAATTGTTTCATGAGGAAACACCTTCAGTTTGCAGCCATCTCTGCTTGTATTTCCCTTCTAACAACGACGCTAATTTCTTTTGCCTTGTAGGTTGAAGGCTCATTTTGAAGAGAATCCGACAGACCTTGGTTAGATTTATCAATCTTGTTCAGAAGAGCTCGAGTTAGTATTTAAAACCTTCTAAATAAATGATGCTTAATCTTGTACTTTTTTCAGATTTGCTCAAACATGACAAGATACTAAGCAACAAAGCAATTCCTGTTCACCTGCGTGATGTCCCTGAGTACCTAATTGACCCCACAACAAAAGAAGCCAGCAATGCAATCAAACTTTCAAGGGCTGCTATGGGTGTTGATAACCCCGGAAGGAAGAAAAGAATGGGATTCAGGAGGGGATCAGGCAAAAGTAGTGACCCCCTTAGAACGTTCTCTGCCGAGGTACATTTATCCATCCAATGACTAAACATTTTAGATTAAAATGCCATCACAACTTGCAAGGTCCTTTGTCTAGTATTCATTATGGTCACCATCCTATATGCAATTCATTTCCCGTCTTCTGATTTTTCTTGTTTCCTTCCAGGGCAAATCACGAAGACGAGGCGGAAAGGAAAGAGATGGAGAACAAGATAGAAGAAAGAGGAGGAAGAAGGCAGAAACCTAATACTGCAAACAGTTCACTACCAATTTTTGCTCAGTTTTGTATTCTAGACTTCTTGCTTTGTGCCTTGTAATTCTGTACCATCTGGACTAATAGGGGTTGTTAAACGAAGACTGTTAAATTCTCAGTGAGGAAATTTCGCTTCTCTTGTCTACGAGTCTTTTTTGGAAGTTAGTAGTATCACACATTTCCTCTTTATTCCATCGTACGGATAACTTATGTGAATATTTGAACAACAAATCCGAACAAGGAGAAAGTAAACCATCCCTAGAAAAAAAGAGAGAAAAATAAGCCAGCATTCTGAGTGGATGAAGGATGAAACATACAGAATTCTGCCAATCAACCCTGCTCATAAGTTCAGCTTCATACTCTTGGACTGTAGACCGGCTACCGGGCCCGAAGCATGGTAACAGAAGGGCGGTTGGCACTTCATGTACAGGCAATCACAAGTTCCGAAGGTACTCACAACATTCACAAGGCAAATTCACGTTTGCTTTTCTTGAAACCTACTGTAACCACATTAATCTCTTCCTCTTAATCGAGATTTTTACATGTTCTCCGGAATTAAGTTAAGAATCTTCTAAAATTGTATTAGTCTGCTAATTAGGTTTCTCAGAAAAGCCGTATGCATCAATCGATGCTGAGGCTGGGGCTCCATTTTCTAAAAAAAATAGGTTTCTCAGACTGTCTCTTAGATAATTAGGTGAACCATAAAATGCACAAAACAAAGCCTGCTTCTGAAAACTTGTTGGCAAATAATGCATGATTCGTGAAACTCCTGACAAAAGTCATCTCATTAATATTTTTTCGGATGTTTGTACCAACAATGCTAATAATAAGACAGTCTACTACCTCAGGACGCTTAGGGCAGCCACATATGACCCCAAGCCTGGAATTCGTGAATAATACAGGGTTCCAGCTTTCGACAAGCTAAAGCGTGATAGAAGTTTACGGTAGAATGAGTTCTTGAGCCCATCTATACACATGGTCTTTAGATGCCATACCATAAATCATACACTACGGGGTCAGGAGTAGGAAATCAGCAAAAACTGGTTAGCTATACAAAACTTGATTCTGCAAGCGCTTTACGGTTCACAGAACTCCAGAGTTATACCAGCAAATCACTGTTCAATCTTCATGGGACCTGCAGAGAACAGAAGGAATACTTCTGTAAGTTTGATAGGTCGCTATAATCTTATGTAGCTTTTTGAAAAGAGTGTCGTATATACCAGCATTGTTGGCGCTGCTATCTGCAGCCGCAGCGAGGTTGAAGTTTATATGAGGGGTGTTTTGAAGCGCTTCCCACATTTCAGGCATCTAGATACAAGGTTCACAAGTTCATTGACATAGCTTTAGATGCTACATGTGATCAGCGTGTGGTGAAAATGGACTGAATTTACCTGGTGCATTGTGGACATGTCGTGAAAGGTTCCATTCAAAACACCCGCAGGATTGGAAGCATTGCACATCATATCTGGCTGCATGATTCCTTGGTTAAAATGGGCAATGAGGGGGTTTGTTCCTGGGTCGGCTCCATAGAAAGCAAGATGTCTATCTTGTGGAAGCATCATCTACAAACAAGAGTTTACGTTGAGCAGGTGGTGTCTAAAAGTCTTCGATACAAGTAATATTTAGAATGATTTCGGCAGTGAATTTACTTGTTTGGACAGAATCTGCTCAATATCAAAGCCAAGCTCGGGGTTGACAGTTGCAAGTTTCATTGACAAGAACTGCAAGTTCCAAGTTGGATTAGAGCACAGAATGATATTCCAACAGTTACCCAGTAACAAACTAACAATCCAATTAAAGATGCACTAATACACAATATTACCTCAACTTGTCGTTGTAATGACTGCACATAATTGATTATCTCATCAAGCATGACTGCCTTGCCAGTAACCTGTGAGAAGCAGCATGGTAAGGTGTGGAGCATGGTTTTGAGTCGCCGACTAATCGCCGAGTCGTTTTCCCAAAACCATGGCGACTCGCGACTAATCGCGCGACTAGGGCGACTATTCGCCGAGTCGTGGGCATGAGCGGCGACTCATAAGCCGCGACTCAAAAACCTTGGTGTGGAGTACAATATGGTCCTAGAGAAGTTCTTACAAGTTACAACAGAAAGATGAAAGCTACCTTACTACATCCTGGAACAAGATCCTGAAGAAGCTTCATTCTCTCACTTATCTTTTTTCTCCGCATCTGCAAAGAGTTCCATCCAACTTCAACCATGAGAATAACAAGAAAATAGAGCAAAATGAAATGGGGTCTCAATAGTACTAATCAGAAGTTTACTCTTTCTGCAAGGCTGTGGCTATTAGTGGCTTGGCCTCGCTTTGCCCGCATATGAACATAATCTTTACTGCCATCGCCATCAGAAGATCCTTCCTTGCTTTGCGTTCTGGATGAAATCTTTCTGTTGTCCTCCTCCAGCGAATCCCTTTCTGGCTGAGATGAAACCTCTGTCTGTTGATCACCCGCATTCTAAATCCAGAATTACAACACAGTTAGTCAATACAGCTAAATTAGAACGAGAAGATCTGCCACAACAAAAGCTCACATGCATCCTGTTACTGGCTGATGGGTTTAGCAACGCAGTGCAGTCATCTGTTCCCTTCCTTTTCTTCACACCACCACTCTGCTCATCACTCATCTGGATGTTCTGAGAGAATGTACCTACAAGAATTGTTGCTATTACCATCAACTACAGAATTATCACTTTCAGAAGGATCATGACAACTGCATGATAAGAACTACAGTACTAACCATTAGAAGATGTATACAGCCCCAGTTTTGCTTCGAGCTCCATGCCGTAAGCTTGAAATCCATATGTCCCACTGCCGTACCCCATCTTTTGATGCATTGCCACAGAACCCCAATTCCCCTCCAATAATTCTTTGCCACTGTTTGCACCAGGACCCTGATCAGATTGCTGGCCTGAATACATCTCCATTTGCCTTAAAAGTTAAAACACCAATCCTCAGTTCCCTGTTCAGGATACAAGGAAAGGAGGAGAAGGTACATTAGAACTACCACTAGATTGTCCCAAAAGAGCACAGAAGGACAAAGCTGCCTTGAGTACAGAGTAAAAGTTCATCAAGCCTGCAAAACCCTTTTGTATCACATGAGAACAACTCAAATGGCAACCCTTAACACAGAGGTGAAAAGCAACCAGTCCCTTCAAGAATCACCCCCACTATCCCTATCAACAGATGAAAGAAAGCCAAAAAGAATGATCCACCACCCAGGCAATTGGGCAAAGGCCTGCTGTAACTGTATTACAGCTGGAGATATGCTTCAGAACCTTGAGGAACAAACCAAATCTGCTACTGATTAAAGAAGCAAGCATAGTCCAGGTTCCAGAAAGTGAAACTTTAAACCCAGAGCACAAAGGTAGAGACAGACACAGAAGAAATAACGCCATCATTAACCAAACAGCACTCACTAACCTAGGTCTTTTGTACCAAAGTGATGATTATGATGGGGGGAGCAGAGCTTGAGTGCTCTTCCTAAAAGACTGAAAACACCAAAGCTAATTGGAAACAGCAAAAGCCTACCAAATCTTCAAGAAGCAGGCAAGTTATGAACTTTACAGAAAAAAATGTTTCGCTCGAAGAACTCCCAAACAAGTTATGAACTAACCAAGGAGTGGTTCTCTCCCTTTTGGTTGGATGTGGCTTGGCAGCTACATCCAAGAAGTTCAAAAATAGCTACTTACATGATTACATCTAAACAAAAGCCCCCCTATTACGACGACTCCTCACAGAACTAGCATCCTCAGGAGCGCTCGAATAAGATGAACCTACCTTCTTGTAGTAATTTTTGATCACCCTATAAACTTTTCAGTATCTAGAAGAGCACAGATATATACGAAGCTAAGGAGATAAACAACACACATAAACAGAGCCAGTCGAAGGGAGCAAGTGCCCAAGCTATCTAAATAAGAGAACCGAACTGGTGAGGCTGTTTGAATGCAAACATAGCTAGACTAGGATCTGCGGGAAATAACTAGGGCGGTGTTGAAGCATGCCGAGAGGGGGAGGACGGAAAGCAACAACCTTTGACCACTCCTCCACCACACCATGTATGGGGCGGAGTAAAGATCTTGAAAGGAACACATACTAAGATGTCCAAGACAGTAACTGCTCGAAAATTACCTGACCGTGATGGAACCACACGAAGCATCCGAGAGGCCGTCAATTCACCTGCAGTTGGGAGGAGGGGGAAAATTGTTGAAACGATTCAAGAACACAGGAGCAGCTTCGTAATCTTTCTTCTCTTAATTTTTTGTAGCGATACCTGGTGCTGTTTTGCGCTTGTAGAGCGAGCCTCCCCTGGAAATATGGATCGCAATTTGACCGCAGGGTAAGAGGAGGGTGGTGGTGAAAGATTTGAAGGGGATGGAGGGAAGCAGAAGGGCAAGAAGGGGATGGGGAGGAGAGTGGTGTTTGTTACCCTGCCCCTGCCGCTGAGGTGAAATGATTCCTTCTTGCTCTCTGGCAAAGGGGTTGCTAACCACTTCAACTGCCCCACTTCTAGTCTCCCTCTCTAATGTTTCCAAAACCTTGGCGTAAGCAAACAACTAATCAAAATTTAGGGCAGGCTCTGGTGTACCATGAGGAGTAGTTTACTGCTGTGCTTTACTTTGGGTACTACAAGAAGATGGATTAATTAGCTCTGGCAAGCGAGAAAAATAAAGCAGAGGGTGGTGAAAATAGCATACTGTTCTCACCTGCCCCAGCCTTGCATACCCTCAATGTCACGTGGGCCCCAGCTCTACTGTAGGACATGTTTTGAATAAACAAAGGGTACACCGACTGGCCACTGTTTGTTATTCTTTAATTGATCTTGCAATAGATAGTTACACTGGTGAAGTGGCGCGGCTGCAAGTTTGAATTAAAACAAGGGTTTGACCAAATCACAGCCGTGACCAAATTTCAAGAAGTTTTCACCAAAATGCTACGTAGATTATACTTTGCCGTTTGAAACAAAAGAGTGCATGTACCTTACATAGGATGCTTTTACATATAAGTATGAGATGGTTCTTTTAATTTTTACACACTGAGCAATATGTTGTTTAAAAAAATGACTTGGCAATACTGTTCTAGTACGTTTTTTACCTGTTGATGAAGCAGCATTGTACTACTTGTCATAGTAAATTATGATGGCTTTGTTTATGAGGGTGGGGGAGAGAAGGGAAGGTGCTTGTCTTCCACACCAAGCTTTGAATGAGGGAGGGAGATCTCTTTCCAACTGACATAGTACTGCCCATGTACCCATTTGTACACTTGGGCCTTTTTCTTCCCTGCCAGCCAACCTACAGCCATCCAACCACTGTACTTCTCTGTTCTCTCTCTTCCAAAAAAAATAAAAGAAAAGAAAAACATGAGGAATCTTGTAATCTTTTCACCTTCTTGTCCTCTACAGTCGGAAATGAAGAACGAACTGGATTTGTGGGGATATGGTCAAAGCAAACACTGTGACTCTGTGAGGCATCCTGCTGACATTGCTTGCTTAGGTGTCCGATCTTTCTTTCTAATATTTTTTGTTTTTGAAAGATCCAGCAATTGCTGGCTTTTCTAATAATATTTCCTTTGTAGAACCAACAGAAAACAAAGCAAGAAACTGGCTAGTTGCAGATGGAGTGGCTTGAGAAGGGCAAGAAATCAAACGTAGCTCTAAAATTTTAATCAGCCCGGCAGATATAGGAGAGAGAGATTTTGTACATGTTGGAGTATATTACCCTCACCTAGACGCCTGGCAAATTTGCACATCCCAATAAGAGAATCTGGGACTTATATTATATGCCGGTGTGATTGATTGGCTGTTTACATGCTTGTAGTAATCTAAGCAAGCATACTTAATACCAATGGTCAGTCCAAATTGCCTGTTTTAATATAGAAACATTAGCTGTTCCTGTTCCTCGGTTGCTGTTGGAGAGAGAGAAGTATAGTGTTCATTGGATTTTGAGTATGTCCTTGACATGACCCAAGGAAGTGATCATTCATCTGAAATATATATAACCCAACTTTTTTTGGGAAGATCTGGGAGCAGAGAAGGAGTAGTCATAGTCTAGTTCACGCGTACCAAGTGTGCTAGAGTACTGGGCCTAGTGACATCACGCTCGTACTAGGTAAAGATCCGCATTTTTTGTTATGTCGACGATGTACAATGCGTATCTGATCTTGTCTTATTATAGCATCTCCATCGACACGACACCCTAAATGACCCCAAAATCTTAATGGGTCCGGATGCAAAAAATACCCACAACGTCACCCAACTAGGAGTGGACATGAAGCTCGAGGCTTGAGGCTCGGCTCGAGTTCGACAAGGCTCGGCTCAAAGGTCGGACAAGCCAAGACTAAACCTGCTGGGCAAGGCTCGAGCCTCGACAAGCATGAAATTAAAAAAATTGACATGACTTTTGCCAAATATGTAACATTTGACAATTATAATCAACAATAGAGCATGAGTATATCCATAAGATAGTGTAACAAGTTTCACAAAGCATCAACTAAGCATAACAGAAATAAAAGTACTTGGTCAAATAGTCTCATACATCACAATCCACAAACACATGCATAGTTCAACAACAACAAATAGAACACAAATCTTAACAATTTAACATAAAGTTCAACCACAAAAGGACCATTGCGCCACCAGCCCATCACTTCATCTCCTTCTTGTCGTCGCTTGTCACTTGCAAGTTGAATCTGAAGTGTACACAAACGAAATTTCAGCAATATAAAAATTTCCAGCAAGTAAATCAAGTAAATAAGCATCATTGACATTATTTTGATTCAGTATTTTGGCTGTATAAAAAGTTCCAGCAAGCAAATATAGCAAATACGACCCATTTACACTTGTTTGCTTCAGTTTTTGTTGTATAAAAAGTTACAACAAGTATATATAAGAAATAAGCACCATTTACACTAGTTTGCATCAGGTTTTTTTGCTGTATAGAAAGGTCCAGTAAGTAGCTACATCAAATAATCAGAATTGACACTCTTTTGCTTCAGTTTTTTGGCTGTAAAAAACGTTCCAGCAAGTAAAATAAGAACTTACCAGTTGCTCCCCACCACACTTTTTGGAAACGAAATGGTCTCCACATCATCATCATAATCTGGCTCCTACAAGAGAGACAAAAAAGTACATGAGCATAAGAAAGGTAATAAAGAACTCCTATAAAAACATATGCATAAACAACTATAGCACATACCACATTCATTGAAACTTTGGTATCATTTTGAGAACCTTTTATCCAGCTAGAAGAACACACCAATGCCTCAACCATGGCTGGCTTTAGAGAACTCCTATAGTCATCAAGAACTCGACCCCCAGTGCTAAAAGTCGATTCCGAAGACACGGAAGTGGCTGGTATACTCAAGAAATTCTTTGCCATCCTTGCTATCACTGGGTATCTATGTGCATTCAGCTTCCACCACAATAGCACATCAAAACTTTTGTTTCGCAAGCTTTCATTCTCCTCATCAAGATACTTGCCAAGCTCATTCTTTGATGTCTCCAAGGAAGATGCGCTCAAGAAGGAGGTAAACTCGCTAGCACTTGAGGGTAGAGAGGAACTTGTGTCATCAATTGTAGAGGAGGATGTATTTGCTCTATAATAATCAGCCTTGTCATGTCGGTGATGCATATCATAAGTGTCATACAATTTTCCTAGCTCTTCCTCTACCAAATTATATTCATCCATAGCTTTCTCATGATCATAGATCTTTTTGAAACACCAATTAATGTATTTCAGCTTGTACCTTGGGTCAAGAATGGTAGCAATCACCATGACATTATTGGGCTCATCCCAATATTTGTTGAATTTGTCCATCATTGCTTCCCCCATTGCTTTCAGATTTGGATTGGTGGAACCACAAGCCTCTCTAAGTGCAATTTTGACATTGACAATGTGAGGATAAAATATATTGAAAGTAGGATATTTAGAGCCAGAGAATGCGGTAGAAACCTCAGCCAACCGAGCAAGAATAGGTGTAATGGTAGTGAACAATGTCCATTCATCATTTGAGGGCTTCCATGTGTAGTTTGCATCTCTGTCCGCATAAGAATCTAATGCATCCCTATAAGCAATGGATGTTCTTAGCATGTTGAATGTTGAATTCCATCTAGTGGTCACATCAAGTTTCAGCCCCTCACCAATTGTCATTGCAAGTTCACGGCAACATTCCACAAATGTGTGCATCCGAGAATTTGATTTCTTTATGTACTTCACGGTTTCCCTCACATTCGATGTCAAATGGGAGATGGTTGTTGTCCCATCGGTCACCACCAAGTTAATAATATGAACACAACAACGAACATGGAAATATTTGGGAACAAAGCAATAGGAATCTCGAGTCCCTCTAGCAACAAACCTAGCCTTCAAATTTCGGATTGCTTTATCATTGTTGGATGCATTATCTAGAGTGATTGAGATGATTTTATCTTCAATATTCCGTGCAGCCACACATTCAAACACTGCTTGTGCAATCACATTTCCACTATGTGGAGGGTCCAACTCCACAAAGTTCAGCACACGACATTGCATATTCCAATTTTTATCAATGAAGTGTGCAACTAAACACATATAGGAAAGTGTTTGGTTGGATGTCCACAAATCAGTAGTTAAAGCAATGGTGTCCACACCTTTAAGAACTTTCATAAGGCTCTCTCTCTCAGATTCAAACACCTTCAAGCATTCTTTTCTAATGGTTTTCCTACCAATAAACTCATAACGAGGATTCAAATATTTCATCACTATGTTGAACCATGTGTGCTCTACCATCCTAAATGGATAATCATGGCATATAATCATCTTAGCAATTAACTTCCTAGCCTCCTCTTGACTAAACTCCCTAGAAGAATGCAAAACAGGAATACCAGCATCACATGCACTAGATGGCTAAAAATTGAGAAGGGTTTGACTTGCCACATCTGCCATTGCAATCTTGCAGTCAGGACATGAATTGCGGTAGTGCCTCAAGAGATGTGAAGTGGCTCCCCCGTTCTCCTTGTTGTAGCACTACCACTACCAGGTTGCATCGTCGGTGACAGTCAAGGAGACAAGCAGGCAATCGGCAGTGGAGAGGACCTTGAGTAGCATCCGACAGCTGAACTTGAGGACTTGAGGTGGAGCGAGGCGAGCAGGTCGGAGCAGCCCGTTGAGCCTGGACGATGGCGCCTGTGAAGGTCGGGGCTCGGGGTGGCGGTGGGGTGGTGAAGAACGAAGCAAGGTCGCCGGCCGCCACTACAACCATGGCGACGGGCCGACGGCGCCACGCCGGCACGCGTCCTTGAACGACTCCTGGCGAGCTACGGGGGGAGCAGGTTGCCAGGGAGTAGGGGCGGCGAAGATCCATGGGCGTCGCCTCGTCGGCGGCAGAGGTGGCGGCCGGCGTCGGCGACGGTGGTGGCGGGGTGGCGGCCGGCGGCAGGCGAAACCCTAGCGCGATCTGGTGAGCAGAGGCAGAGCAGCAGGTCGGGATGGGGATTGGGGAGGGATTGGGGAGGGATTGGGGAACGACCGAACGAGACGATCGAGCGAGAGTCAAGTCAACTCGATATACATGTAAAAAAATCCTGCGGCTCGCAAGCCGGCCGAGCCTCGAGCTTGTCGAGCCGAGCTTCGAGCCCAGTTTCCAGGGATTTTTTAGAGGCAAGCCGAGCATGGCTCGGCTCGAGTTTTCCCGAGCCTGGCTGAGCCGAGCCTCGAGCCGGCTCGGCTCGATTCCAGCCCTAACCCCAACTGTCCGGGCGGAGCTGATTTCTGCCCGGCACCCCCGAGAGGCCCTCCAAACTTGGGGGCCTCTTCGGGGTGCCGAATATCGCCCGAATATGCTCTCCGACAGGTGTGTCCCACTCGTCATACACACACAACATCGCGCCGTGTTAAGTAGGTTGTGTAGGAGGTCGTTCTACCCTAGTAATTGCGCACACTCATGGGAGGCAATGCGACGTGACGGCGACACGCCTAGCAGCATGCGTAATAACACCGGAACGGTTCCCTAGCGGGCGCAGAACGAAGTGATGCGTCGAACGCGCCGTCCACATGTTGACATGGCAGCGGATCCCCACGGCGGCGTCTGAACACGCGTCGTTGGCGTCAACGCGTGCCAGGCGAACCGATGCTCGTCGTTAATGTTCACCACCCAACCCCGCTCCTCCGACCATCTTTAAAACGCCCGCGCGATGCACCTTTCCTCTCCCCACATAGCCTACCTCTTCTTCTCCCTCTCCCAAGTCCCTCTCGCCGTGAGCTAATCCACCGCCCGGCATGGTGGACAGCCGCGAGGAGCCAGCGGAACACAAGCTACACCTCTGTGACTACCTCTCCGCGGAACATTCGCGCCTCTGCAACGACCGTCGCCGCGAGCAACGCCACCAACTGCACGACGAGCAGGAGATGGCCGGGGCATGAGGAGGCAACCAACGCGCCTCCACATCTGCTGACGGTCGAGAACGCGTGGATTTACCTCCGCCACAACATCCGGTGCTAGACTGCAGGGGTGGGTGACGAACGTCGTCAACGTGTCGGTGGCGCCGTGCCTCAACAAGCAGGAGTGCATCGCCTACATCTAACGACAGTGGAGGGAGATGTCGTGGGAGCAATGGGTCGACCCCAAGTACTCCATCTTGGCGCCGTACTGGCACGCCTTGGTGGACCAGGAGTACGAGGCGCGCCGCAGCAGCTTCTTCCTACCTACCGGAATGTGGTCGTCACCTAAGGACTGGTTCACGTGATCACGTCGGACGATGAGCTGGCACACACTGAAAACGAGGGCGAGGAGCTTCCCTTTCCATCGGCGTAGGAACCTGCCCCAGCACCATCGCTGGTACCGAAGAAGAGGGCATGCAGGCAGTCATCGAGGCTTCCCTCCGCCGAGACATTGATGCATGTAAAATGCATACATGAACTTTACATTTTATTACATGTTATTCCATGTTATTTGCATCATATAAGGGTTATATTCATGATTTATATTGAGTTTTGGGGATAATTAACAATTTCCCCATTTTTCTGGAATTAACCCTGCACTGTCAGAAAACCCCTTTTTTATATTTTTACGTTTCAGGCGACCAAATCACGTCATAATGACCTGAGATTTTACGGGGATCATTTTTTTGGAAGGAACGAAACGTAGGCGCAAAGGAAACGAAGAAACGGAGACCAGAAAGCCAAAACAAGTGGGCCCACGCGGCCAGATTCCCTGACCGCGTGGGACCCCTTATCCTGGCCCTCGGGCCTCCGCTGCCGTCGATCTTTCTTCCCAAAGCTTCGTCTTGACCTAAAAACGACTATATATAGACCCCCCAGGGCTTTCGCGAAAGAGAGCGCCGCCGAAACACAGAAACCACGAAACAGAGACCTTGAGCTGCAGATTGGAGGGGAAAACTCCGGGCGCTGCCGGGGTGGTCTCCATCTTCTCCAACGACTTCTCCACCGTCTCCATGATGAAGGGGGAGTAGTCCACCCCCTGGACTTGGGTTTGTGGTGGTAACTTATGTATCTCTCCTCTCTTTGAGCTTCACTAATTAGTACCGTATGAGCTGCTGAACATGATTACGGTCATCTATGTAATTCCTATGGTGGATATTGTGGTATGAGATGATTTGTTATGCATTTACTGTTGTGTTGGAACTTTTATGATTTGTCATACTTTGGAGATATTCTATGATGCATGTGATGGTTTGATTTATGCATAATGCCTTGTTTATCCTTGTCATGAGGTGATTGACACCACCAAGTGTGGTAGATGAGAGAGATGTGGTCACACACACGAAATAATCATTGCACTAGTGTTTAGAATATTGTCCATTATGAAGTATGATGTATGTAGGTACGGGATGGCCGACGTGACACGGCATATGTATTGAGTGACATGTGAAATACAGCCCAACATCCTTTATCTGGGGGTAAAAAGGAAGAGTATGATGTGGGAGTGACAGCAACCACGCTAGCCTTACGAGGGTGACATAGCAACACAAATGAGTACTTCTTTCAACTATGTGTTTTAGGACATATAGCCGTCATAAAAGCTACCATTAAAACATGACAATTGTGTGTACTTTATCCATAACATGATAATCACCATAGATGAGAGAGAGAGGATTAAGTGAACCCATGAACCCATGTCCATTGTTCCTATAAGAGAAAACCTTTGTCTTGTCCTCTTGCATTGAAGAGGATTGGGACACTTTTACATTCTTGTTTTGTTACATTAAACTTCCATCCATTAAATCAACCACCTTGTTCTTTAAACTTGTTTAGTGCATAATCAACTAAAACTTGTGACACTTTAGTTGTAGGGAATAGATAACTTTTCCTTCTTGCTCCTGCGGATCGATACCTTACTTCCACATTGAGAGGTGCTACAGTGATCCCCTGCTCTTGGGGGTTATCAAGTACTTTTCTGGCGCCGTTGCCGGGAGCGTAGCGCTTAAGTTTCTATTCTTGTGTGCACTAGACTTTAGATTTATTTTATCTTGTTTTATATCTTGCAATCATCTAAGCTTGGGGAGGTTCCTTTAAACTTGTTTGGTTGTGAGTTTCTCATTAGTTTTATCAAAAACCCATAAAAATTAGAAAATGGAAAACAACAAAAAAATTAGAGAGCTTTATGAAATTTATCTTGAGTTAGGACATGATGAGTTTGAGCAGAAAATTAAAAAATCTATGGAAAATCATTTGCATGATGGTAGCAATGTTATTACTATAAATTCTTTGCACACTATTGCTAATGCTATGGAAAAGTCTAAGCTTGGGGAAGCTAGTTTTTCTAAAAATGATCCTTGTAGTTCCCCAGCTTTGGAGGAGAAAATTTGCTTTGATAATACTTTGTCTCCTATATGTGATAATTCTAATGATACTTGTGATCCACTTACTGAAAGTATTCCTTTTGAAATACCTATGGAAATTGTTGAAATGGTTAGAATGAACGTTATGCAGGGGATGGAACAGTCCATCCACATGATCACTTGTTGAAACTTACAGAACTTTGTGAGTTGTTTGAGGTTACAGGTTTATCAAGAGAAGATGTCATGAGGAAATTATTTCCATTTTCACTTAAGGACAAAGCAAAGAAGTGGTATAGGATGCTGGATGATCGTCCTTCGAATTGGAAACAGCTTGAATCTCTCTTTTACTCTAAATTTTATCCTCTTCATGAAGTGCATCTAGCTAGGAGTTACATTTTCAATTTTTATCCTCATGATAGAGAAAGCATTGCTCAAGCTTGGGGAAGACTGAAAACATTAATACTCAAATGTCCTAACCATGAGCTTCCTAAGGAAATAATTGTTACTAATTTCTATGCAAGGCTTTCAGGTCATTACAAGGATTATCTAGATGCTTCTTCAGGTGGTTCTTTCACAAGTAAGAAGGTTGAAGCTAAATGGGATCTTCTTGAAACAATTCAACGCAATACTGAAGATTGGGAGAACGACAAAGGTAAAGAATCAGGTATAAACTTTGAGTATGATTGCATTAAGTCTTTCGCTGAAACTGCTAGTTTTCATGGGCTTAGTGCTAAATTTGGTCTTGATTCTCAAATTATTGTTGATTGCTGTAAAACCTTTGCTTCTCATATTAATATTCCTAAAGAGAATTGGGACATGTATCATGAACCTTTTAAAGACACTTGCTTGGAAACCGAAATTGTTACTAATGATTGCAATAAACATGCTCAAACTTCTGAAAATACTATTTCTTATAAGCATGTTAATTTTTGTGGAGCACTTAGACCTTGTGAAAAGAATAAAATCGAAGAGGAATATTGTATTCATCATAGGAATGAAAAAACTACAACATGGTATAGAGCTCTAAGTGATTTGGCTGAAAAAGTGTGTGCCCGCTATCCTTTTATTTGTGAACTTTGCTATAAAGAGGGTCATTTCGAATTTCAATGCTCAGGTTCTAATAAGGATATTGCGGGAGACTTTTGTGATAACATGATCACTCCTAATCAACATGATGAACTTACATTATTTTTGGGGTGTGAAGAGTTATCAAGAAAAACTTCTTCGTTAGATATGAGTGCTTTTGATATGAATAGCGTGTTACATGGATGTTATCTCTATTGTGTTAATAATTGCCATGCCAACACTTACATACAAAATATTATAAAAGATGGAACTACTTTACCAAAATATGAAAGGACTAATGTTTGTTTTACTCTTATTAATGAAAAAGAGGAAACGATATCTTCCCCTAAGCATGTTGCTCCTATTATAGTTGTTGCTGATGAGTCTGATTTCGATGATGATCCTATGCCTGTTACTTATAGTAGTGATCATGATTGGGAAAAGCATAGTACTTTTGATATTGAAAATCTCTTTGGTACTAATTCTGAAAATGATGATGCTAATAATTACAATCATCCTCATAAAACTTGTCATAGTTATGGAAGGATCACCCAAAACCATCCAATTAATATACAACTTGTCTATCATGTTCGAGTTCTTTACAATGATCCTACTTCCATTGCTATTAATAATAAGAACTTTGCTTATGTGGAAAATATTGATACTTTTATGCATATGGATCATGGTAAGAATGTTTCATGTGATGGTTATATTGTAGATTTTATCAATGATGCTACTGAAAGTTTTTATGAGAGAGGGAGACATGACTTCATATACCACAATAATATTAAGTCTCCTCTCTCTTTGTTGAAAATCTTGAAGTTGCACTTGCTTTGCCTTCCTATGCTAGTCACTTTGTGCTTTATTGATTTATTTTCTTACAAGATCCCAATGCATAGGAAGTGGGTTAGACTTAAATGTGTTTCATATTTTTCTCTATGTGAGCATCATTAAAACTATCATGCCTAGCTATATGGCTATAAAGAAAGCGCTTTACGGGAGGCAACCCGGTTGTTTTTATTTGTGATTTTCTTTGTGTCCTCTTGCTGTAACAAGAGACTTAGTGTTTAGTTTAGATTCTGGAATTTTTAATAAAGTGCCAAGTTTTACTCATTTTGGTATGAAAAAGTTGCTTATAGCATTCGGAGATATTATTCCTGCACGAATCTGTGCACGGTATGATTTTTAATTCTTATTTGTACCTCCGAATGAGCTCATATTTAAACTGTACTGGCAAATTTTCATCCTCTGTATGCATGAATTTTTTCGGAATTTTCTGACAAAGTTAAGTAGGGTAGAAAAATACGTTTTGCTGCTGCTATTCTGGACAGATTCTGTCCCATTTTGTTTGATGCATGCTTAGAACTTTTAACATGAATCTTTTTGATCCAATTGAGTTTATGAGTAGGCATACAACATTATACACTTTCTGGACATTCATATGAATTTTTGTCTAAGGATTATATGCAGCAAGGAATCTATTTGTTTATCACTACTAATGTGCCCCACAGAAAAAGAAATGGGAGAAACGGTGTTTTGAAGTTTTTTCACAGGGATTAGAGGAGATGCACCAAGAGCTATCCAAGGATGGTGAAGACCATAAGCTTGGGGATGTCAAGACAACCCCACTAGACCAACACACTCTCGGTTTGCACACGTCTAACTTCTGTTTTTCGATCAAAGCACTTTATCGTATAAACTTGGAGCGTCTTTTTTTTGCTTTTGTTATTTCGGTTTGTTAAATAAGACCACCACTATCATTTATATATGAGAGAGTTACTGGAATTTTGGGTTGAATTATGTTGGATGCTATTAAATATATTGGGATAGGGATGTTTGAGTTGATTTTAAAAGATACATATAGTTGCATAATTCATGTGCTTTGAATGAATGTTAATTTGCAAGTGTGTTGTCAAGAGCTATCTTTTACCATGTTTAGATGTTGAATTTTAACTTTACTTGGTTTAACATGGATTGATTAGTTCTATGGACACTTATGCATGCATTTAGATGGTCAACTTTCTCCCTATTGCTAGCCCAAAAATTACAACAAGTAAAAAGCTTGTTTCCCAACACCTTCAACCAAAGTTTTTCTAGTGAGTCCACCATATCTACCTATTAGCTTTATGCTATTCCAAGTATGTTTATCATGTTATATTATGTTATCTACATTTCTGAATTTAAATGCTTATGTTATTGATTGTCATGGGAAAAATTGGTTAAAAGCTCTCACGAACTTGTTGCACAATTTACTTTTATTGCATTTAATAAGCATGAACAATTGTGATTAAAATTATGAAGTTGTGGGCTTGACAATAGTTTTGGTTGAGAGTTAGCCCATATGTGCTGTCACATGGCAAGCTTTCAACATTGCACTTATTTATATTTAGTTGATGTCATGTACTTTTGTTTATGGATGTCTATCATGGGTGAAATATATGTGGATACTTAGTAAGTTCAAAGAATTGGTATAAATGGTTAGAGAAATGTCTGGGCCGCTAATCTAAGCCATGCGTCATTCATGGTGGAAATTTACAGCATAACCATAATGTTCATTCAGTGATGCACCTCATAATAAAAAGCTATACCCATATTAAATAAAGGAGTGCTGAGATTGTTCATTGTCTGTTTGTCTTGTTGGGTTGACATGGGCTTGTTCATGTCAAGGGGCAAGAGGTACCCCAGTGCAGTTCTTGATGATACTATTATTACTTGCAATGACCTTTATTTGAATTTACTTAGTGGACCAAAGTGAGTAACACATGGTGTAGGTACTTATATTCAAGGGACATGAGACATTCAACCAATACATTGTCAAGCACACCACTGAAAGGGCATGTGTTGCCCCATGCGTGGTTTTGGTAATTAATGACAATCCTTATGGACTAATGTTTGCATTGAGATATCTTTATAGATCTTGTCCATGAAGAAGTTTGGAGTTCATGTGTTGGACTCTAGAAGATTACATGATGACCAAGGTTCCATTCAAGGGTTTATATGAAGAATGGTCATGTGTAGAGTTGAGCTTATTGCAAGCATGACTTGGAAAAGAAGATTGAGTGAACTTCATGTTTATCTCCAAGCCATCATCTATATCAAGAGAAGAATATGAAGCGCAAGTGGATACATGAAGACGGAGCTTAGCTAGGCTCTCCCATAATGGAGTATGGGGGAGCATTTGGAGAAGTCTTCATCAAGCATGTGCTAGCAAGAACAATCAAGAAAGGTGTTCCAACTTGAGAGAGTCAAGATCGTCATCATCAAGCTCAAGTGGAATGCGCAAGGCAAAGGTATGATCTTGATAGGTTTTCTATTTTATCGGTCTCATGGTGTTAGTGAGAGACTGGGTTATAGGATAGACGGCATACTATCAAGAGGGGCTCTCAAGTGAGTAACTTGATCGCATCTTTTCCTGTTCAATGCTCAAGATATCTTAGTTTTCGTGTTCGGTGTTGTTGCAATCTTTTCCTGGCCAGAGTCTCCGGTCTGCGCATTTCGTTTTTCGACGGCAGCCTCGGATGGGGGGTCCAGAGTGACCCCAGAGTGACCCCGGAGTCTCCGGGGGGCCGGAGTCTCCGGTCTAAGCAGTTTTCCTGCAACGGGCAGATTTTTGGAGACCTATTTAAGGGGGTCTTCTTCCCCAATGTCATCCATCTCTCAAGCACGAAAAAGCCCCCCATTGTTGACCTTCTTGAGCTTGGATTTCTCTCTATTCCTCCATGATTCTTGCCTCCAATTAGAGGGAAAAGAGAGAGGAGATCTAGATCTACCATTCCACCAATCAATCTCTCCTCTAAGTGAGGGGAAGCTTTTGGATCTAGATCTTGGAGGGATTTGGTGTTCTTCCTTGTTCTTCCTCTCTTCTCCCCCCATAAGCATTAGTTGCTTTTGGTGGATTTGAGAGTGAAGGATTTGAGCACTTGTGCTCTTGCCTTTTGCATTTGGTGCATCGGTGTGCTCTCCACGAAGATTCGTGGAAGTTGAAAGCTTGTGAACTTGTTACTCTTGGGTCTTTGGACCCTAGACGCCCGTGTGGTGGTTGAGACCCTTGTGTGGTCACTTGTAGCTGTTCGGGAGCCCCCAATCCCGTTGTGGGTTGTGCCCCGGATCGTTGTTGAAAGGCTCCGGATTTCTGCCTCGAAGGATTCCGATAGTGGAAGGTGAACCAAACCTTTGTGGTGCGGTTCATCGGAGAAGAAGGTGAAACCTTTGTGGTTGTTGAACCATTGTGTTGGTTCACACCTCTCCAACGAGACGTACTCCCTTAACAAGGAGGAACTCGGGAATACTTCCTCGTCTCCGCGTGCCTCGGTTATTTCTATACCCGAGCTTTTTACTTATGCACTTTACATTGTGATAGCCTTCGTGCTTGAAGTATTCTTTTGCTATCACCTTGTTGATTGTCTTGCTTAGCATAAGTTGTTGGTGCACATAGGTGAGCCTAGTTTATTTAGGTTATTGGCTTGTTAATTTAAACACATAGTTTTATTCCGCAATTATCAAGCCTAAACCGGAAAAGTTTTAATCGCCTATTCACCCCCCCTCTAGGCGACATCCTTGTCCTTTCACCCACTCATATTTGCTTTCACTTTAAACATTAATCATTCAAGATGCTATGATAGGGGTAATGAGAGCTCCACACCAATGACTACCACATTGCAAGCATTAACTTAAGTAGAAGTGTTTGGAAGTTAGATGAAACTTATTCATGCTTTACCTCTACTTATTTATCTATCCAAAGTGTCCACCTTTTATATTCAGTTTTCATAAGAAGTACTCTATGACCACCATAGGATGTTTTTACTTTTCATTATGCATACATTTGGTCCATAGTACTTTCTTCTATGTTACACTTTGTGAATTTATCATTGAACATCTTTACATTGAGTATTTGATATCACTTCATAATTTATCCTGCATATTGTTATTCCTTTGAAGAATGAATCATTTGACTTTATGTAGCAATAGTAATCACCTTTGATATCCATTGATAGTATTAAAATGCAAAGTCCATGTTAGTTTTATCACCTTCATACTCGGGACGAGCATGGGTTAAGCTTGGGGATGTTGATGCATGTAAGATGCATACATGAACTTTACATTTTATTACATGTTATTCCATGTTATTTGCATCATATAAGGGTTATATTCATGATTTATATTGAGTTTTGGGATAATTAACAATTTCCCCATTTTTTCTGGAATTAACCCTGCACTGTCAGAAAACCCCTTTTTCTATATTTTTTACGTTTCAGGCGACCAAATCACGTCATAATGACCTGAGATTTTACGGGGATCATTTTTTTTGGAAGGAACGAAACGTAGGCGCAAAGGAAACAAAGAAACGGAGACCAGAAGGCCAAAACAAGTGGGCCCACGTGGCCAGATTCCCTGACCGCGTGGGACCCCTCATCCTGGCCCTCGGGCCTCCGCTGCCGCCGATCTTTCTTCCCGAAGCTTCGTCTTGACCTAAAAACGACTACATATAGACCCCCCAGGGCTTTCGCGAAAGAGAGCGCCGCCGAAACACAGAAACCACGAAACAGAGACCTGGAGCTGTAGATTGGAGGGGAAAACTCCGATGGGGCGCTGCCGGGGTGGTCTCCATCTTCTCCAACGACTTCTCCGCCGTCTCCATGATGAAGGGGAGTAGTCCACCCCCTGGACTTGGGTTTGTGGTGGTAACTTATGTATCTCTCCTCTCTTTGAGCTTCACTAATTAGTACCGTATGAGCTGCTGAACATGATTACGGTCATTTATGTAATTCCTATGGTGGATATTGTGGTATGAGATGATTTGTTATGCATTTACTGTTGTGTTGGAACTTTTATGACTTGTCATACTTTGGAGATATTCTATGATGCATGTGATGGTTTGATTTATTCATAATGCCTTGTTTATCCTTGTCATGAGGTGATTGACACCACCAAGTGTAGGTAGATGAGAGAGATGTGTTCACACACACGAAATATAAATCATTGCACTAGTGTTTAGAATATTGTCCATTATGAAGTATGATGTATGTAGGTACGGGATGGCCGACGTGACACGGCATATGTATTGAGTGACATGTGAAATACAACCCAACATCCTTTATCTGGGGGTAAAAAGGAAGAGTATGATGTGGGAGTGACAGCAACCACGCTAGCCTTACGAGGGTGACATAGCAACACAAATGAGTACTTCTTTCAACTATGTGTTTTAGGACATATAGCCGTCATAAAAGCTACCATTAAAACATGACAATTGTGTGTACTTTATCCATAACATGATAATCACCATAGATGAGAGAGAGAGGATTAAGTGAACCCATGAACCCACGTCCATTGTTCCTATAAGGGAAAACCTTTGTCTTGTCCTCTTGCATTGAAGAGGATTGGGACACTTTTACATTATTGTTTTGTTACATTAAACTTCCATCAATTAAATCAACCACTTTGTTCTTTAAACTTGTTTAGTGCATAATCAACTAAAACTTGTGACACTTTAGTTGTAGGGAATATATAACTTTTCTTCTTGCTCCTGCGAATCGATACCTTACTTCCACATTGAGAGGTGCTACAGTGATCCCCTGCTCTTGTGGGTTATCAGGCATGCAGACTTCATGGTCATCGAGGCTAGATCAAACCCCACCACACGCCGGCGATGAAACCAGAGCCGGCCTCAACCGAGGCTTTGCAGGTTCCAAAAGGCCGCCGCCGACAATAGTGCGTCACATCATTTAGGCATGCAAGTTCCTTGATGAAGGCGGCGCTTGGATAGGCATCTTTCTCACGACGTGTAGTGGTTGGCGAGGCGCCGAGATATGTCTCCTTCTCTCGCCATAGTGATGACGGCGGCGCCGGGAGAGGCCGGGAAGATGGGGTGGAATACCACTCGTCGGGAGCAATACACATCGTGGAAGGCGTGCGCAGGAGGCCGATGATGGACGTGGGAGGGGCAGGAAAATTGGTACCTCGCACCACCGCGATTGACATCAGCGGTCCACTGAAGCCCAGATCAGGCCTGCCCAGGCCCAATCCTAGCGCACGTGGCCCTGATTGCATGGATCGCACGTTCGCTGGGAGACCCCAAGAGGAAGGTATGAAGCAGTGTAGCAGCAGTTTACCTCAGTATGAAACCAAGGTTTAATCGAACCAGTAGGAGCAAGAAATCACTTCTGAAGGTTGTTGGTGGCGGAATATGGCACGGCGCAATACCAGGGAATCCGGCGCCAACATGGAATATGCACACAACACAATCAAACTACTTTGCCCCAACGAAACAGTGAGGTGTCAATCTCACCGGCTTGCTGAAAACAAAGGATTAAACGTATGGTGTGGAAAACAGTAGTAAATTGCAGAGAATGAAAAGGAACAGTGTTTGCAATTGGTTGTATTATCAGTGTAAAAGAATGAACCGGGGTCCACAGTTCACTAGTGGTGTCTCTCCATAACAGATAACTAACATGCTGGGTGAACAAATTACAGCTGGGCAATTGACAAAATATTGAGCGCATAACAATGCATATATATGACATGATGATTACTATGATATTCATGTGGGCATTACGACAAAATACATAGACCGTTATCCAACAAAGTCTATGACTAATAATCCACCGCCAGGTTGTCATACCGAGTTCCCCGTTGGTATTAAGTTGCAAGCAACGGATAATTGCATTAAGTAATGAGCGTAAAGTAAACAAATGCATTAGACCTAACGGCGTACCCTTAAGCTAAGCATCGATTATTTTATCCCTAGTGGCAACAGCACATCCACAATCTTAGAAGTTATTGTCACTCTCCCAGATTACCGGAGGCATGAACCCACTATCTAGCATAAATACTCACTCTTGGAGTTACAAGCATCTACTTGGCCAAATCATCTACTAGTAACGGAAAGCATGCAAGATCATAAATAACATATAAGATAGATTGATAATCAACTTGACATAGTATTCAATATTCATCGGATCCCAGCAAACACAACATGTAGCATTACAATAAGATGATCTTGATCATGATAGGCAGCTCACAAGATCTAAACATGATAGCATAAAGTGGAGAGACAACCATCTAGCTACTGCTATGGACCCGTAGTCTAAGGATGAACTACTCACGCATCACTCCGGAGGCAGGCATGGTGATGTAGAGCCCTCCGGTGATGATTCCCCTCTCCCGCAGGGTGCCGGGAAGAGCTTCTGAACCCTCCCGAGCTAGGGTTGACGGCGGCGGCGTCTCTGGAACTTTTCGTGAATAATGGCTCGGGTATCTAGGGTTTTTGCGTCGGGAGGAATAAATAGGCGAAAGGGCGGCGGCTGCGGAGCCACGAGGGCCCCACACCACCCCACGGCGCGGTTGGGGGTGGGCCCGCACGGCCCCATGGTGTGGGCGCCACGTGGCTCCCCTCCGTGTCTCCTCTGGACTCCGTCTTCGTGTTGGAAAAATAGGAGGTTCTGTCCAAGTTTCGTCCAATTCCGAGAATATTTCCAGACTAGTTTTTCTGGAATACAAAAACAGCAGAAAACAGGAACTGGCACTGTGGCATCTTGTTAATAGGTTAGTCCCAGAAAATGCATAAAAATGCTATGAAGTGTATATAAAATATGTAACAATTGGTATAATATCAACATGGAACATCAGAAATTATAGATACGTTTGAGACGTATCAAGCATCCCCAAGCTTAGTTCTACTCGTCCTCGAGTAGGTAAAACGATAAAAACAAAATAATTTCTGAGGTGACATGCTACAATCATAATCTTGATCAAATAATACTGTAAAGCACATGTTATGAATGAAGTGATCCAGGTCAATGGTCTATAGTTTGCTAGCAAGTAGATAATGAGCAAACAACTGAATCATATAAGCAAAAACTTTTCATGAATAGTACTTTCGAGACAAGCATCAAGAGTTTTGCATAAGAGTTAACTCATAAAGCAATAGATTCTAAGCAAAAGGTGTTTAACCAACACAAAGGAAGATTTAAGTTTCAGCAATTGCTTTCAACTTTCAACATATATATCTCATGGATATTTGTCAACACAAAGCATATAATAAGTGCAATATATGAGCATATAAAAATTGTTGCACCAAAGTTGACACTAGTGTTTGCTTCTAAGATAGAAAGAAGTAGGTAAACTGACTCAACATAAAAGTAAAAGAAAGGCCCTTCGCAGAGGGAAGCAGGGATTAAATCATGTGCTAGAGCTTTTTAAGTTTTGAAAAACATATAGAGATTGCATAAAATATTTGACACTCCTCCCAACCTTTGCTAACACAAGCCATGGCTAACCGAATCCTCGGGTGCCTACCATCAATCACATACCATGGAGGAGTGTCTAGTTTTGAGAGGTGTTTGTTAATTGTCAACGAATGGTAGCGGATGAAAACAGTATTCTCCCTATCAAACAGACTTTTAAGAGCGGCTCCCATGAAGGACGTTATTTCTACCAGCAAGGCAGATCATCCCTCTTCTCTTTTGTTTACACATGCAGGTATTTCACTGTTTGTCATTGCTTACTGATAAATCAGGGCAAAAATGTGAAGAGAATTAAGCGGTTAAAGTTGTAATTAATTGGGACTGGGCACCCCGTTGCCTTTTTGCAAAATTATTGGATAAGCGGATGTATATGCCTCTAGTCCAGGTGTAAAGTCTGTTTGACAAGTCGAATAAAGAATAACCCACTACTTCCTCATGAGCTAGTAAACATTGACACAAAAAGGAATAATAACAATTTTGAATAATTTAAAGGTAGCACATGAAAAATTTACTTGGAATGGCAAGAAAATACCACATATAGGTAGTTATGGTGGACACAGATGGCATGGATTTGGCTCAAGGTTTTGGATGCACGAGAAGCATTCCCTCTCAGTACAGAGTTTAGGCTAGCAAGGTTATTTGAAGCAAACACAGGATATCAACCGACACAGCAAGGCTTATATGAAAACATATTGCAAGCATTATAAGACTCTACACTGTCTTCCTTGTTAACCAAACCCTTTTACTAGAAAATATCTAGACCTTAGAGATACCAAACATGCAAACCAAATTTCAACGAGCTTTACGGTAGTTCTTCATTAATAGGTTTTAACTACATGATACAAAAGCTTAATCATGAACTACTTAATAACTCAAAACAATTGACAAGTATCAAATTATCCAATACAACGATCTACAAGAATATGTAAGCTTTTTCCATTATACCATCTACCACATGCAACATTTTCTGTTCCAACCAAACACCAATCAATTTATTTCAACATAAACTCTCCAAACAATTATAAGTGAAGCAAGAGAGTACTTTCTTTAAAAGAACTAACAGCTCTGAATAAGAGATGCATGAAAAACAGGAGCTAAAAGCATAGCAATAGCTAGACAAGAATACTCAACAAGTATAAGTGAAGAATAGGAGTATTCATATGAAAAAGCGGAGCGTGTCTCTCTCCCAATCAAGAATGCTGGGGTCCAATCAAGTTGACCATACGAAAAATAAAATACTGAAAATAAAAGCACACAGACGCTCCAAGTAAAGCACATATGATGTGAAAGAATTAAAATATAGTTTCACTAGAGATGACCTGATAAGTTGCTGATGAAGAAGGGGATGCCTTGGGCATCCCCAAGCTTAGACGCTTGAGTCTTCTTGAAATTTGCTGGGGTGATCCATAAGCTTAAGCTCTTCACTCTTCTTGATCACATTATATCATCCTTCTCTCTTGACCCTTGAAAACTTCCGCCACACCAAACTCAAAGTAATTCTCATTAGAGGGTTAGTGCACAATCAAAAACTCACATGTTCTATAAGGACACAAACATGACCGTTACTTTTAACATTAGCTACTGCCACTGATGTTATGTGAAGCTCTTCACCCTAAAAAAAATTCCACTCAACACTAGTAAAAGAGAGAATGCGAAAAATAAAAGACAGAATCTGTCTAAACAGAACAGTCCGCAAAGACGAATTTTTTCGAGCACTTACGTTGCTCAGATCGAAAAACTTTAAACTAACGAAAGATGCGTACATATCTGAGGATCACGCACAAAAAATTTCAGATTTAAATAATTTTTCTGTGATTTTACAGAATTAAAACGGTGAACAGCAGAAATCTGTTCCTGCGCAGAAATCCAAATCTAGCATCATCTTCCTATTAGAGGCAATACTTGGCACAACAATGCGATAAAATAAAGATACAAAGGAATTGTTACAGAAGTAAACAACTCCTTGACTCAAAAATTGCAGAAATAAAATAATGGGTTGTCTCCCATAAGCGCTTTTCTTTAACGCCTTTCAGCTAGGCGCAGAAAGTAAGAATCAAGTGTTTCCAAGCGATGAAGCATCAACAATCTTACGCTTAGCTCTCTTACCTTTACCCTTATCTTTAGGAAATACTTGGTTACACATAGGTGAAGAGGCGAAATTCATAGTGCCTTGGCCCACATCTATTATTGCTCCAAAGCGTTTCAACAGAGATCTTCCAAGCGTAATTTGTCCTACTCCTGCACATTCAATGACAAGATAATCAATAGATATTGTTATCCCTAGGAGTTTTGTAAATACTCCTTCGGCTACTCCTCTTGGTAATTTAATAGTATTATCACCCAAAATTATACAATCTTCGCATTTGGAAAGCTCCCAAAGATTTAAGGAATCAAAAATATCCTTGGGCATTAAACAGAATTCAGACATAATATCACAGCGAGCATGAAAAGTTTCACTATTGATAACAACTTTTACTGAGGGAACCCATCCCGATGGTTCAAAAGTTACTGGCACATTATCATAGTGTTCACAAATTTGATTATACCCTTCTTTTAGACCAGATATGTTTTTCAAGAGTATTAAGTCTATCACTTATGCTTGTCAAAGCCAAATCAATTTTACTGATTGGAGGGCTAGAAATTGTAATCATTTTTTATAGCATTAAAAGCTTGATCCCCATCATAACGAAGGAAATCTCCTCCTACCACAGCATCTAAAGCATACATGTAGCAAAGAACAAGACCAAAATAAAAGCTACTAAGAAGCAGGCTTAAAGTCATTTTAGGTTCAGTTTTAGCATAAGACTCAAAAATTCTAGACCAAGCATCTTTAAAACTCTCCTCACTTCCTTGCTTGAAAGTAAAGATCTCTTCCTCGGTGACATGATGACAGGAACAGGGCTAGACATGATAACAAGACTGAAAAATAACAATTCAAAAAATAAAAGTAACTAATTTTTTTGTGTTTTTGATAAATAAAGCAAACAAGACTAAATAAAAATAAACTAAGCAAGACAATAACAAAGTAAAGAGATTGGAAGCGTGAAACTCCCCTTGCAGAAATCCTCTTGCTCCCCGACACCAGAAAAAGAGCTGTTGCAGGGAGTTAGAGGAGCTCTCAGAAATATTTCTTGCTCCCCGGCAACGGCGCCAGAAAAGAGCTTGATTGCGTGGATCACACGTTCGCTGGGAGACCCCAAGAGGAAGGTATGAAGCAGTGTAGCAGCAGTTTCCCTCAGTATGAAACCAAGGTTTAATCGAACCAGTAGGAGCAAGAAATCACTTCTGAAGGTTGTTGGTGGCGGAATATGGCATGGCGCAATACCAGGGAATCCGGCGCAAACGTGGAATCTGCACACAACACAATCAAACTACTTTGCCCCAACGAAACAGTGAGGTTGTCAATCTCACCGGCTTGCTGAAAACAAAGGATTAAACGTATGGTGTGGAAAATAGTAGTAAATTGCAGAGAATGAAAAGGAACAGTGTTTGCAGTTGGTTGTAATATCAGTGTAAAAGAATGGACCGGGGTCCACAGTTCACTAGTGGTGTCTCTCCATAATAGATAACTAACATGCTGGGTGAACAAATTACAGCTGGGCAATTGACAAAATATTGAGCACATAACAATGCATATATATGACATGATGATTACTATGATATTCATGTGGGCATTACGACAAAATACATAGACCGTTATCCAACAAAGTCTATGACTAATAATCCACCGCCAGGTTGTCATACCGAGTTCCCCGTTGGTATTAAGTTGCAAGCAACGGATAATTGCATTAAGTAATGTGCGTAAAGTAAACAAATGCATTAGACCTAACGGCGTACCCTTAAGCTAAGCATCGGTTATTTTATCCCTAGTGGCAACAGCACATCCACAATCTTAGAAGTTATTGTCACTCTCCCAGATTACCGGAGGCATGAACCCACTATCTAGCATAAATACTCACTCTTGGAGTTACAAGCATCTACTTGGCCAAAGCATCTACTAGTAACGGAAAGCATGCAAGATCATAAATAACATATAAGATAGATTGATAATCAACTTGACATAGTATTCAATATTCATCGGATCCCAGCAAACACAACATGTAGCATTACAATAAGATGATCTTGATCATGATAGGCAGCTCACAAGATCTAAACATGATAGCATAAAGTGGAGAGACAACCATCTAGCTACTGCCATGGACCCGTAGTCCAAGGATGAACTACTCACGCATCACTCCGGAGGCAGGCATGGTGATGTAGAGCCCTCCGGTGATGATTCCCCTCTCCGGCAGGGTGCCGGGAAAAGCTTCTGAACCCTCCCGAGCTAGGTTTGACGGTGGCGGCGTCTCTGAAACTTTTCGTGGATAATGGCTCAGGTATCTAGGGTTTTCGCGCCGGGAGGAATAAAAATGCGAAAGGGCGGCGGCTGCGGAGCCACGAGGGCCCCACACCACCCCACAGTGCGGTTGGGGGTGGGCCCGCGCGGCCCCATGGTGTGGGCGCCATGTGGCTCCCCTCCGTGTCTCCTCTGGACCCCGTCTTCATGTTGGAAAAATAGGAGGTTCTGTCCAAGTTTCGTCCAATTCCAAGAATATTTCCAGACTAGCTTTTCTGGAATACAAAAACAGCAGAAAACAGGAACTGGCACTGTGCCATCTTGTTAATAGGTTAGTCCCATAAAATGCATAAAAATGCTATGAAGTGTATATAAAACATGTAACAATTGGTATAATATCAACATGGAACATCAGAAATTATAGATACGTTTGAGACGTATCAGGCCCCTCTGCCCCACCTCGCCGCTGCATCACCGCCCTGCCCCACCGTCACACCACGGCCCCGTTGCCCACCGCCACTACCAGAGCCAGCCCACGGCGCTCGCCTGCGCCACACACATACGCGTCGCCGCGCCCGATGGCGCTCGCCTACGCCACACGCAGACGCGCCGCCGCGCTCGATGGCGCTCGCGTCCACCGTAGGTCTCCCGCACCCCATTTCGAGGTTGGGGCCGCCGCCACCGCGGAGATGTCGGTGGCATCGGGGGTGGGGAGGGAGGCCGGAAAGGAGGTGCTAGGGCGGCGAGGTATGGTTCCCTCGAGTCATGGCCTTGGCTGAGGCACATATTTGTGTTGGACCTGACTATCGTATGAAACTAAGAGCATCATCTATGTGTGAGGTGAAGTTTTGCTATAATATGTTACTCACATAACTTGTGGAATTCTTTCATCATTCATTTGGCAAATGCGTATAATGTAGAAGAGAACTGGGGTCATTCCAGGCTCTTAGTAATGAGAAAATTCCTTATTTGACACTAGCTTAAAATCCGGTTTCCTATTTGGCCCTGGACCAGTTTTTCTTCCCTATTTGGCCTCCAATCTTAATTTGTTTCCTTATTTGACACTCTAGTGCATTTTGTTCACTAACGGTGTTAAAGAGAGACGTGAAAAGACCTTTGTACCCCTGGTGCATAATTTGACAAAAAAATGTACAGGATAATGGGCTGCACTAATGTGACATATTTGGGCATGCTTAAACGACCAATTGGGACCCCATAATATGGGCAAAGAAACAGATTTCAGTTCAAAATTTGGTCCTCTAATTTGTGTTTCGAAAAATTGAAAATTTGGGCCGAACCTCCCCTGTTTTTTGATCCCAGATTTCAAACAATTCATATATATGTCACAAAATGCATCAGAATATGTATAACTACCAGAAACATCACATAAATGTTCAGATTCGCAACATACATCAGTACTAGTTCACAAACATCACCTACATGTTCAAATTCACAACATACATCAGTAGTAGTTCACATACATCATACGGTTCACACGGGAGGTCAAATCCACACACCAAAATGATCCATGACATTCAAAGAAAAACACATGAGAATCAAATGCTGAGCCTTCTTTTGCTTCTTGTGCTCATTGCAGGACTTGCAGGGTTAAATTTCTTGCTTCTTGTGCTCATTGCTGGGCTGTCAAATGGTACCATGGGAATCTTTTCAGGGCATTCTTTCTTTTTACTCTTGCCCCTTACCTTCACAAGAACATTTGTTTCATCACCGGCACAGGAAACTCACTGGATATTGGCTCCGGTTGATTTGAGCCGGTTCTTGATCTGCAATTAAATGTATGGCAGCAAACAATTTACAACAAATTGAAAAGAAAAACTATACATAACATGTGAACTCAAAACAGAAACAATACCTCTTGGATCCAACCGATTCAGACTTGTCCCCTTTTCCCTTTTTGTTACTTGTATTCTCTAAGCTTTTGCTATTATGAGAAGGAAACAATCAGAATTTAGATCATGTTTTAGTTGAATTAAGTCTAAAATCTGGACTAGTTGTAATCACCTTTTTGATGCTCCAGCACTAGAGTTAGCAAGTTTTCCTTTCTTTTAGTTGTAGTTTCCAAGCTTTGGCTATGGTGAGAAAGAAACTACTTAGTATTCGAACCTTGTTTTCATGTAATCATGAACATACGTGTGAAATAACTAACCTTGGGGGAAACACATTCTTGTTGGTGCTCCATCCTCGGAAGGCACAAGGGATAAATCAGCTGTTTTAGTTTTCTTTGTCCTTTTTTTTTGTGGTTCTCTACACGAATAATAAGAAAGTAGTGAGCATGTATAGTTGGAAGAATTATGGAAGAATGAAAGAAATCTATATTACCTTATAGTCAACATTGCATCAATGTCATCCAGATTGCCTTTCTTACAATTCTGCCAATGATGCCCATATTCCTTAAAAATAGGGCATAAATGTTTGCCACTTTCCTTTTCTTCTCACCACAGCCTTTGTACCTCTCAGTTTTAGGCCTACCAGCTGTGGCCTTCAATAGTGGTGGATGCATGAAGAATCCGTGGTCAGATTGAGGCCATTGGGTCTTGTCAGGCATAGCAGGGATTAGTTGGGCATAAGCTGCTTTGAACTTGTCAATGGAGTAATACAAGTCCACATAATGTCGTATATGTGCGTTGCAATAGCCTCGGAACCTATGTGGTGCACTCTTCTCTGTGTTAAACTCAAATTCATGTTTAATTTCCAGTTGAGAAAGGGCCAACTTAAACTCCTCCATATTGGGATAAATGGAGCCTTCGGTCATAGGAGGGTCTTCCTTATTGTACTCCACATCTGGCGCATGATTTGCCTCATGCAACTCCTCCTCCTCTAATTCAGACTCATCCTCAGTTTCACTCTTACTACCATCATTGTTCTCATCCCCACTCTCGTCAACAACAACATAATCTTTGTCCCTCTCTTTATCAGAAAAAAGAACAACATTTAGTGGCATGGGTTCTTTCTCCAAATACAAATCCTCTTCATCAATACCAACATGTTCATTCTCCGGTATTGGGTTGCGAAGATAACTATCCTCATCTTGTTCTGTGTTGTTGTTAGGTTGGAGATGCACATCACTAAAATACTCGGTGATAGGCTCATATGGTTCAGAGGGAGGCCAATATGCAAAAAACATATGCACCATTTTTGTCTTTGCGTGTTTTTCAAACATGGACATCAAATCTTGGTCTGATTTTATTTCTGGGAACGTTTTCAGAATATCATCATAGTAATGGGCATGTGCAATTTCCAAATAACGTGGCGGGTACCCCACTGTAATTGATTCCATCAAATCTTTATAATTTGTCAAGTCGGAATCAATAACCTTTTCAAAATAAAAACCCTTGATCTCCTTTCTAGCTTTTTTTGGGTTGCCAAGCATTCTAATTTTCAGCAAATAACTCGAATTGGGATCCATCCTGTAAATAGGAGAGAAACCTATGCATAAGAATTGCTACTGCATATGAAGCAATCTGCTCCTCCTTCCATTCCTACTCTATTTGGAGATCAGTTCGTTGAAGATACGCACCCTTCTAGTGCTGCCGACGACGCCGAGAGTGTATTCCCGCCGTGGCGCAAGCATGCATCGATGCCCAAGGTCGGAGATGACCCCGTAGCCGCGCCATGCCCTGCGCCCCGGGATGAGCTCGCCGACAAGCGCTCCACAGCCGTGCCGCCATCTCCCGCGTTCTCCACATCCCCAGCCCCGCCTTGGTCGTCCTCCGCCTTGCCTGGGTCGCCCTCCGCCAACGAGCTTGCTCCGCCGGCTGCCATTCCCGGGCCGCCCTCAATGTCCATCTTCACTCCCGATGCCTCCGCCGTACTGGGCCATGATACGTCTCAAACGTATCTATAATTTTTAATGTTCCATGTTGATATTATACCAATTGTTACATGTTTTACATGCACTTCATATCATTTTTATACATTTTCTGGTACTAACCAATTAACAAGATGCCACAGTGCCAGTTCTTGTTTTCTGCTGTTTTTCTGCTTCAGAAAAGCTAGTCTGGGAATATTCTTGAAATTGGATGAAAATCAACGGAGGTCCTTATTTCACCGACACGTCCACGGAGTCCAAAGGAGAGACGGAGAAGCACCAGGAGGCGGCCACACCATGCCTGGGCACGGTCCCACTGCCTGCGGCGCCGAGGGGTGGTGTGGGCCCCTCGGTCTATTTATTCCTCCCGTCTGGAAAACCCTAAATACCCGAGTCATATTTCAAGAAAAGTTCCGTAGCTCCGCCGCCATCGAAAACGAGTTTCGGGGTCAGAAGTTCCTGTTCTGGCACCCTGCCGGGACGGGGATTGACACCCGGAGCCATTTCCATCGACGCCACCACCTCCATCATGCTCTGTGAGTAGTTCCCCCATGGACTATGGGTTCTAGCAATAGCTAGTTGGTACCGTCTCTCCCATGTACTTCAATACAATGATCTCATGATCTGCCTTACATGATTGAGATCCATATGATGTAATCGATGTTGTGTTTGTTGGGATCCGATGAATTGTTACATTATGATCTGTCTATCCATCAAAGTTTGTGAGTTATTGTTGCTGCAATCTTGTTGTGTTTAATGCTTGTCACTAGTGCACGAGTGGCATGATCTTAGATTTAAGCTCTATAATTGTTGCTTAGATTGTATCTACAAGTTGTATGCACATGTTTTTGTCCGGAACCCGAGGCCCCGGAGTGACAGCAACTGGGATAACCAGAGGGGATGGTTTTGATATGAGGATCACATGTTTTCACCAAGTGTTAATGCTTTGCTCCGGTGCTCTATTAAAAGGAGTACCTTAATTACCAGTAGTTTCCCTTGAGGCCCCGCTGCAAACGGGCTGGTAGGACAAAAGATGTTATATGACTATACATGGAAAACATGCCTACATGATTAATAGACTGGATGTTCTGTCTTGATGCTATTTCAATTACGTCAATTGCCCAAATGTAATTTGTTCACCCAACACTTGTTCTTGGATAGTTACCACTAGTGTAGATAGCTAGGAACCCCGGTCCATCTGTAATCATCATTGCTTTCCCGTCAAGTACGCCATTAGAAATAGCATCAATTTCTGTGTCATTGCCTCTGTGTTACTGTTACTGCTGCTACGTTACCATTACTATTTCTCTCATATTACTGCTGCTTTCACATCACCCCTGTTACTAGTGCTTTTCCAAGTGCAGCTGAATTGATAACTCTGCTGTTAAGCCTTATAAGTATTCTTTGTCTCCCCTTGTGTCGAATCAATAAATTTGAGTTTTACTTCCCTCGAAGACTGTTGCGATCCCCTATACTTTTGGGTCATCAAGACTATTTTTTGGCGCCGTTGCCGGGGAGCATAGCTCTACTCATAAGTTCACCTGGGGAGTACACTCTACCTCTCTCTCTGTTTTTATTTTATTTTGTTTTGTCTAGTTTACTTTTGTCTAGTATTATTTTGCTTAGTTTACTTTTGTTTAGTTTATTTTATCCTAGTTTACTTTTGTCTAGTTTATTTTTGTTTAGTTTTGTTTTTCTTATATACCAAAAAATCCATAAAAATTTAAAACCGAAAATCTAAAAAAACTGTTGCCATGCCCATTTTCTGGGAAACTAGATCTTATTTGTCAGGATGGCTCACTAAGGGTAAACTAGATAAATTAAATGAACACCACTGGTCTGAAAAAGGGAAGCATCTATCACTACAAGTAATTAAACTGAATAATTTTGCTAAGACTTGTGTTCTACATATGATGAATCTTGGTGCTTTAATGAATCTCGTTGCTATAGGAAGTGTAAACACCTCCCTTTCCAATGTGATTATAATGATAATGAAAGTTTGGCTTCTTATGCTAGAGGATGTTATGACTTTGACAACCTTGAGCAAATTGAAGAATTATTTGTATTTACGGGAGCTTATGAAATTACAGCTTTGCTTAGAAATCGAGATGAAGCTCCTTATAGATCTGATACTTTTGCTATGCTTGGATATTGCCTTGAGTATTATAATGATAATCCTTATATTACTGAATTTCTTGAGAAAAGACATCCACAAAAAGAAGAAATTGTTGCCTTGCAGGAACATGTGGAAGAAGAAATTGCTGAAACTGAAATCTCATTGGATGAAAAAAGGAGGAGAGTGATGAACGAAAGGAGGAAGAATGGATTAGCTACCCATGCCTACCTTCTAATGAGAGTAACTCTTTAACTCTTGCATTATTTGATCACCCTCCATGCTTATTAAAGGAGGATGAATGTTATGTTCCTGTGGATTCTCTTGAAATATTCCCTATGAGTAAAACTTGTGAGAATAAGTATTCTACTGTTATTTATGATAATCCATGCTATTTTGATAAATCTTATGATAATCTTTTATTTGTGCCTGATATCGAAATGCATGTAATAAGGAGGTTTGTTTAGAAAAAGTTTATGATAAAGTTCTAGATGATGGTCCTATATTGCTTGATAATATTATGTATTCTACTATTGAAAATGAGATTGGAGAGGTCTTGACTTTATCTAGATGGAGTCTCATACTCTTAAGAATGATCAATCATCTTGTTATAAAATTGTTAAAAGTAGGTTTGAAAGTTGTCGAAGACTAGTCCCAGGAACTAGGGGTGTCTCTCAAGTGCCAGGAAACGAGTAAGGGGCTGAACACGACGTCAAACAAATCCTCAACAACCTCGGCGATGATGCTCGTCGAGCTCGGTGAGGAACATCACGACAGAGAGGTAACACGAGCCGCTACCCAGGTTCAGGCCCATCGTGAGGTGTAAAAGCCCTACGTCCTGCTAAGATGTATTGCACTGCTTGGAGGTTCATAGTACAAGTGTGCTTGCCGAGGGCACTGCTATGGCTATGGTGGACTATGGTGGAACGAGCTCCGCCTTCTTCTCAGACTTAGCCTTTGGTTGTGGAATGTGTTGCTGAATGCGGGATCCCCTCCTAGGTCGTACACTGGCTCCTTATATACCGGGCTTGGTCCTCTTCCCCGAAAACCTCCGGCGGGAAGGGATACCACAATGCCGCCGAATTGGAGCACAGTGCACAGCGTCGGGGGCGTCCATGGACCGGTCCATGGCAGGGAGCACGTCGTCTTGGCAGAAAAAGCCACCGTCCAACCAGGACGGTGGGCTGGCGCTGCAGAGCTTTGGGGCGCGCCCCACGTGACGTCGCAGTTGGAGCGTAGCGGCCGGCCGCTTTATCACCAATTTGGCAAGTCTTGGAGTCCGCTTTGCTTGCCGCAGCTCCTTTGACCACTTTATACACGAGAATGGCAACTGCGGCGTCTTCGTCATCACGCGCAGGCGCGCGTCACTCTGCGGGGGCGCAGAGCCCATGTGCGCTCTGCAGCGGCGCAGGAGCTTGCTTCCACTTGAAGGAACCCGCGAGGCCTGAACCCTCGCCGAGGTTTTGTAGCCGTTGACTTCTCGCGAGGGAAAACCTCCCGAGGGGCGGGGACGCGCCAGGGCCTGAAGATCTTCTAGGAGAGGCCTTCTCGAGGCAGAGGTCCCTCTTGAGGCCTCCAGGCCGATCGTCTTGGTCCTTAGCAGAAATGCTCGGTCGAGCAAGTAAGCCCTCGCGAGGGAAATGCCTCGCGAGGCTCGCCAGGCTGAAAGCCTGGTCCTTAGCAGAAATTCCTGCGGAGCGTTCGAGGGCTGTGGCAGGCCGGCCCATGATACCCTGGTTTTCACTGGGCCGACAGTAGCCCCCGGGCCCGCGATGGGCACGTGGAGCTCCTCAGGCGGAGGCGAATCGTCGTGGGCCCAAAGAAGCCTGCGAAGCCCGAGACACGTGGAGTGCCACGGCCAGGCACGATCCCACGATCTCCTCTGAAGTAACGGGTGGTGGTGGGTCCCGCCACGCCCTGTAACGGCTCGATGAGCCGATATAAGGCGAAGAGCTCGGCGCAGGCGGCCATCACTTCATTCGTTCCCCTTTCATCTCCTTCCTCCCAGCGCTCAACCCCAATCTTCTCCTTCGCGGCCTTGCTGCAATGGCGCCCAAGAAAGCCACCGCTGCTTCGAAGGGCAAGGCAGCGGCGCAGGGCGGCGGATCCGCTGAAGCGCAGCGGGACGGCGACTTCGAGCCGGCTCTGAGCGGCTCCCGCTTCGAGACGGAGGCGCAGCTGGACAAGGTGCGCCACATGGCGGCCTCGAAGACCAACGAGCACGGCGCCACCGTGCTCAAGCGCGCGGGCAACTCCCACGGCAGCTTCTACCCCATCTTCATGCACTCTCTCTTCGCCGGCCTCGTTCCCCCTTCTCCGATTTCTTCCTGGCGGTCCTGGAGCGCTACCAGATCCAGGTTCTCCATCTTCACCCCAACTCCATCCTCGTCCTCGCCATCTTCGCCTACCTCTGCGAGGCGTACATCGGCATTCCGCCTTCGGTGGACCTCTTCCGCAGCTTCTACGCGCTCCGGTTCACGGCGAACAAGGAGCGGTCAGGGTGCGTGTCCTTCCGCATCACCGATGGCATGAAGGGCGTCTACATCCCCATCGCGCGGAACGGCGAGGACATCGTGACGAAGAAGGTGGAGGACTTCCGCAAGCGCTGGTTCCTCATGCAGTTCGGGAGCCAGAGCGCCTTCTTCGAGCTGCCTGAAGCGCTCCGACGAAGAGGGCGAGCTGGGCCTCCAAAGGGCTCAAGGGCGCGACGCTTGGCCCTGTGGTGAGGCGCTTGAGGGACCTCCGCGAGGCCGGCCTCACCGGGCAGATGGTGGCCAAGGACTTCGTGAGGCGCCGCATCGCTCCGCTCCAGAGGCACGCGGACGCGATGTGGCTGTACTCCAACCAGGGGACAAGATGCGCCTGAGCGCTACCCTCTACACGAAGGAGGAATTGCACGCCCTCATGGAGACTCTCTTCACGTCTCCGGACATCCCCGTGCCCACTGACCAGACGTGCCGCTTCATCGGATCGATCTCGGGCGCCGCGTCTCGCATGTGCAGGCGATGCCGAAGTTCGATCAGTGGGGCCTGGTGCCTAAGGGGCACGTTGGGCCTCGCGAGGACCCGGAGTCTGCGGCGCAGGGGGCGCCAGTTGAGGGTGACGAGGAGACGACGGAGACGCCCGCAGAGTCCGATGCGGGCGCGACCGGCGCCTCGGGAGACGCGCTTCCTCGGCGGGGAATTCGAGCGCCTCGAAGAGTGCGGCGCCTGAAGCTGAGGTCCACGAGTCTCCTCAGGCAGCGGCGACGAGTTTGTGGTTGCCCCCTCGCGGCGTGTTGAGGGGGAGGAGGATAGCGACGATGATGACGCTTCGTCGGGCCACTGCGAGCCTCGCTCCAAGGCGATCCACGACAGGAACGCCGGGGCCCAGGAGGAGACAGAGGCACGGACGAGCGCGGGCCCAGTGCTCCGCCCGCGAAGCGGAAGAAGAGGAAGTGGGTCGACACCGCGGCGTAAGTTTTTGTACTGCCTTTCCTGTTTGATGTTGTTCTTGGTGTGTACTCTCGAGGGGTTTCTGAGTCTTTTCCTCTCCAGACGCACCGAGGAGCCAAAGAGGCGGAGGCTCCGGAGACTTGGAGAGATCTCTGGCTCTGCCGCGGCGTCCGTGACGCCCACAACTGAAGAGGTGCACCACGAGGCCACCGCTTCCTCTCCCGAGGCTGCGACGCCACCTCCCGGGGCGGAGGAGCGCCACGAGGAGAGGGAGGAGGAGGCTGAAGTGACGACGCCGCCGCCTTCGCGGCCTGATGCCTCTCCCGCGCAGCAAGAGAAGACGCCGGAGGTGGACGCGGCAAGGACCACGCCGCCGGCGAAGGAGGACGCGGCGGGAACAGCTGCGTCTGCAGAGACGCACGCTGACGTCGACATGGAGGACACCACGGTGCCGTCGCCTCCACCGAGCTCGGGCCTTGGAGGGCCACGTGGGCGCTGAGGCTGCCGCGGGGACGGCCTCAGTAGAGAAGGCCAACCCTGCTCCTGAGGAGGAGGAGAGTGCTCCCCAGGGGCAGGGAAATGGCGGAGCTGACGGTGGGGGCGCCTCGAGCCCCCAGAAGGCTCCCAGTGCAGAAGGCGAGGGGGGCTCTCGCCAGAGCCCCCAGAAGGCCCCTTGCACGGAAGAAGAGGGAGGCTCCAAGCAGAGCCCCCAGGCGCGCCTCGAGGTCACCCAGAGCCCAAGGCGCGATGCCCCGGAGTCCTCAGCAGGCGCTGGCGCTTCCAGGCCCTCTGGAGAATCGTGGGCCCTAGCCTTGCTGGGTCGGCGCCCTGTCGCCCCGAGAGGCCGTCCTTCGCTCGGCGAGGGAGGTGCTCGATGGGCTCGAGGCCCAGCTCGCTGAGGAAGACCGCACCAGGGCGGAGGAGGTCGCCGAGCTTGCGCGGGGCTGGGCTTGCCTCCAGGAGACCGTGGAGCGCTGCCGCCGGAAGGACGAGGCAGCCCAGGCGCAACGCGAGGCGGCGCTGCGCTCTGCTGAAGAGATCCGCCTCAGCGTGGTCCGCGAGGTCGAGGAGACCCTTGCGGTCCTGAGCGCTAAGCGCGAGGCGCTCGAGGCGGAGACGGAGGCCAAGCATCAGGAGCTGGCGGCGCGCGAGGCGGCGGTCTCCACCAAGCACAAGGAGCTCCTAGACCGCGAGGCGGGAATCATTGCCGAGTCGGAGACCGTGCGGCAAGGCCTGGAGAAGCTCCGCGAGGACCTGCGTGTCCGTGAGAACCAGATGGTGCAGCGCGGGGCAGAACTTGATGCCCGCGAGACCGAGCTGCGCAAGCGCGAGGAACAGGTCGAACAGATCGAGAAGGATCAGTCCGCGCAGCGGGAGCACCTGGAGTCTCGCGAGAGCAAAGTCACTCAAGACGAGGCGTTCTACCAGAACGCCTCGCGCTGACCAACGAGAACCTCCGCAAGAAGGAGGAGCAGCTGGCGGCGGAGTCCGCGACCAAGGAGCAGCTCTTCCGCGACAATTGCAGGAAGGACTTCGCGGACAAGGCCAAGAAGCAGGAGGCGCGCTTCACGAAGAGACGCAACGAGCTCGAGGCCCGCATCAGGGAGCTTGAGGCTCAGAAGCAGCGATTCGACTCCCGCCTTCATGACGCTGTGGAGGCTCGGAAGCACGCGGAGCAGGACCTTGCCTCCTTGACGCAGGACATGAACGAGATGCAGCAGCAGGTGGGGCCGTTGTGGAACTCGTCGAGGAAGCTCGGCGGAGCGCTCTGACTGCGCAGGTCTTGTCGCGCCAGCGGGAGCGCATGTTTGCTTCCTTGGTGAGGCGTGCGCGTGCGCGAGGCCGCCTGGGGACCGAAGCCCCCAGGCTCTCTGTCGAGGGGAACCAGGACGTCGCCGTCTACCTTGGCTTCTTCGAGCAGCTCCTCACCAAGTTTGAAGAGGTCGTGACGAACCTCGACGACTTGGTCGACACCGAGAGCCGCGAGCTCCTTGGCGTCGCGATCGGCCAAGTCTTCGCCAACCTTGCACACCTCCACCCCGGCTTCGATTTCGCGTCTGTGATGGAGCCTCTGGAGAAGGAGCTCGCCGAGAAGCTGGACGCCTCGGTGTGGGACGACGTGGAGAAGTACACTCAACGCTTCAAGAGGGTCGAGGTTGAGGAGAGCGACGACGAGCTGGTGCTGAGGAGGTGGACGACGAGGACGTCGACGGCGACGACGACAACCCCGCTGCTTAGGTTGCCCCTGTGGAGAGATGTGCCAAGGGCACCAGTTATCTTAAGATTTGTCACTTTTATTTCGTGCTGGTTTGTAAAGACACTTTAACTTTGTGCAAGTGTGGGTGCCCCTCGGGAGGCCTTTTATCTGTTCCCTCATGTCTTTTTCGCTCTACGTCGTTAGGACCCTGCTCTTAGCGCAAATAGCACCGCCGCTTCGGTATGCCGGAGTCAGGGCTCGACAAGGCCGGGGGGTGCGTAAGGCTTAGAGAGGTAGAGCCCTCGAGGCGCGATGCTCAGGGGTCCCCTTTGACGTGCAAGCAGCCATGAGGCGTAAGAGAGAAAAGAGAGGCTCGAGGGGCGAAAAACCAGCGAGAGGGAAAAAGAGCTCATGAGGCGTAAGTTCTGGACTTAGCTCTGGCGAGACGCCTGCTTTGTAGAGGGTGTGTGTCCTGGTGAGGTGTTCTCCCTCTCGAGGCTGCCTGAGACTGGCTTGGAGCTTTTGGAGCCCTGCAAGGCGTCTTGTTCCCTGTGTTGGAGAGAGAGAGAGAGAGAGAGAGCGAACCCACAAGCAAAGCATAGTTGTACAACTCATGCGCGCTCATAGATTTCCTCATGGGTATCTCACGAGGAGAATAAGCACCAAGGTCCTTGGTGAGGTGACGTGCATGGGAGCTAACCCACGAGTCAGAGCTCTTTGGTGAGATAACGGTCGTGGGCGGAGAGCCACGAGTTAGAGCTCGGATCCTTTGGATTTTACGATGCTGCTGGGATGCTCCCGAGACACAGGCACCGTGCTCAGCCCCCGCTCGCGAGGTGCGCATGGGGAAAAATGTGAGCGCGAATGAAATGTAAGAAAGCAAACTCACCAAGCAATATTACATAACGGCGCCGAAGCGCAATAGGTTCATGATGACCTGAAATTGTTCATTACACTTGGCGAGGCCAAGACAAAGTCCGCCATGTCTGGGCATGGGGTTCCACATGGAGTGGCTGAGGCTTCCCGCGGCCCGTGGCAACGCGTTGTAGGAAGCTCTCAGTGGAGATGGCCCTCGTGAAGGGAAAGCTTGGTGAAGCTGGGAGGTGAAGACGCGAGCTTCCCTCTTTAGACAAAAAATGCCTGCCGCGACGTGATCACGGGTAGAACTTGCGTAGGTGCTCGATGTTCCATGGATTTTTGATCGGATCGCCGTCTTCCGTCTCGAGCCGCACCGCGCCAGGCCTGGCGATGTGCGCGACCCTGTAGGGGCCTTCCCACATGGGTGAGAGCTTGTGGAGGCCTTCTCTGGAGAGGATCCTCCTGAGGACGAGATCGCCTGTCTCGAGGGTGCGCGGCCGTATGTGGCGGCTGTGGTAGCGGCGCAGGTCTTGCTGGTACTTTGCCGCTCGGAGGGCGGCACGGCGACGTAGTCCATCGAGCAGCAGCAAGTCGTCGTTGTGGAGCTCCTCTTGGTTGTCCTTTGAAAGCAAGGATCCGTGGGGACCCATGCTTGATCTCGGTGGGGAGGACTGCTTCAGCGCCATAGACGAGAGCGAACGGCGTTTCTCCAGTGGGCTTCGTGGCGGTGGTGCGGATGGACCAGAGCACGGAGGGGAGCTCTTCAATCCAGTTCTTGCCGTGGGCCTTGAGGCGATTGAAGCTTCTTGTCTTGAGGCCTTTGAGCACTTCTGCGTTCGCCCGCTCAGCTGCCCGTTGCTTCGTGGATGAGCCACCGAGGCGAAGCAGAGCCGTGTGCCGAGACTCTCGCAGTAGGCCCTGAAGATGCCGCTGGTGAACTGCGAGCCGTTGTCGGTGATGATGCGATTTGGCACGCCGAAGCGACAGGCCAGGCCTCTGATGAATTTCACCGCTGATCTCGCCGGGATGGTGCGCACCGCTTCAACCTCCGCCCATTTGGTGAACTTGTCGATGGCGACGTAGAGGTAGCGGTAGCCCCCGCTGGAGCGTGGGAAAGGTCCCAGGATGTCCAGCCCCCAGACCGCGAAGGGCCAGGAGAGAGGGATGGTCTGGAGCCCCAGTGCGGGCTGGTGGACTTGCTTGGCGTGGAACTGGCATGCCTCGCAGGACTGGACGATGATGGTTGCATCTTGAAGCACTGAGGGCCAATAGAACCACTCCTGAAGACTTTCCCTGCGAGGGTGCGTGATGATGAGTGGTGGCCACATTCTCCACTGTGTATGTCCTTGATCAGCTGGCGGCCTTCTTCAGGGGGGACGCATTTTAGTGCAACTCCATTTGGACGCTTGCGGTACAGGTCTCCCTCGTGAAGGCAGTATGACTTGGCCTGGCGAGCAACTCTCTCTGCTTCTGCGTCCTCTTCAGGGAGGACTCCGTCCCTGAGGTACTCCTTGAGCTCATCGATCCAGCCCGTCTCTTGGTGTGTCATGGCCAGCAGCAGGCGTTCCCCTGTGGGTGGACCGCAGCCTGGTGCTCCAGATGTTGGTGGGTGGGAGCTCTTCGTCCATGTTCATTTCAACGGCTTCTTTTGGCTGTTTCACCGATGCCCTGGTGAGCCTCTCCTCGAACACGCCCGCCTGCTGGGCTTCTCTGCGTGATGCTCGCCTGGCGATGTCGTCGGCCTCCTGGTTCTCCCTTCGTGGGATGTGCCTGAGCTCCATCCCCTTGAAGTGTTTCTCGAGCTTGCGGACCTCCTCGAGGTAAGCGGCCATATGGCCGTCCTTAGGCGTGTAGCTCTTGTTGGAGAAGTTGACGAGGAGCTGGGAGTCGCCCTTGATGAGTAAGCGCTTGATGCCGAGGGCGATTGCGGCTCTGAGCCCGGCGAGGAGGCCCTCGTACTCGGCGATGTTGTTGGAGACCTTGTCTGTCGTGAAGCACAGCTGGACGGGTAGTAGAGCTTGTCGCCCTTGGGTGAGGTCAGGACGACGCCAGCCCCAGCGTTCTGGCATGCGAATGCTCCGTCGAAGTGCATGGTCCAGTGGCTTGGCGCCGTGTCTCCTGCTGGCGTGGATTCTGCCTCATGAGGCTCTTCTTGCTGCGTGTCTGTCCACTCGGCGACGAAGTCAGCCAATGCTCTCCCCTTGATGACCCTGGTGGTGTCGAAGCGCAGGCCAAAAGGTTGCAGCTCAATGTTCCACCCTGCGACGCGGTCAGTGGCGTTTGGATTGCGCAGGATCTGCTCCAGAGGGAATGATGTGACCACCGTGATGGGGTGGCCCTGGAAGTAGTGGCGCAGCTTCCTGGAAGCGATGAGGAGCGCGAGGAGGAGCTTCTGCTGCATAGTGTACCGCTCGCGAGCATCTCGCAGCACAGTGCTGACGAAGTAGACGGGATGCTCGACGAGGGTTGTCGATGGTGACGCAGCGCTGGGTTCCTCGGGAGCCTTGTCGAGCCTCTCGAGAGGTGGACCCTCGACGGGTGCCTTCTGGTTGTGCGGGCTCGGCAGGGGCTCAGGGCCTGAAGAGGATGTTTCCTTGTCGGGGGGATCTGGGCTTGGCGTGGCGGTGTCCTTCTTGGCGAGGACTGGCTCTTCCCTTTCTGCCACCAAGGCTGCGCTCACTGTTTGTGGGTGGCTGATAGGTACAGCTTCAGATGCTCGCCGGGCCTTGGGGCAACCATGACAGGTGGGCTAGCCAAGTACTTCTTCAGGTCTTCAAATGCCTTGTCCGCCTCAGGCGTCCACTTGAACGTGCCAGACCGCTTCATGAGCTTGAAAAATGGCAGCGCCCTCTCGCCGAACTTGGAGATGAAACGGCCGAGGCTGGCCATGCATCCGCGAGGCGCTGCATGTCCTTAAGGCGACGAGGTGGCTGCATCTCTTCTATGGCTTTGATCTTGTCAGGATTCGCTTCTATGCCGCGGTGAGACACTAGGAACCCGAGGAGTTTGCCTGACGGTACCCCGAAGACGCACTTGGCGGGGTTCAGCTTGATGCTTACTTTGCGCAGGCTGGCAAAGGTCTCCTCGAGGTCCTCCATGAGGGTGTGCTCTCGCGAGTCTTGACCACGATGTCGTCGACGTAGGCTTCTGCATTTCTTCCCATCTGAGCCCCCAAGGCCTTCCTCATGAGCCTCTGGAAGGTGGCGCCGGCGTTCTTCAGGCCAAAGGGCATGCAGACGTAGCAATACACCACAAGGGGTGAGGAATGCTGTCTTCTCCTCATCCTCCTTCGCCATCTTGATCTGGTGGTAGCCTGAGAAGGCATCCAGAAAACAGAGGAGGTCGCAGCCGGCGGTGGAGTCCACGATCTGGTCTATCCGAGGCATGGGGTACGGGTCCTTGGGGCAGGCCTTGTTGAGGTCGGTGTAGTCGATGCAGAGCCTGCCGCCCCCGGTGTGCTTGGGAACAACCACCGTGTTGGAGAGCCATGTGGGGTGTGGAACTTCTCTGATGATGTGCGCTTCTTTTACTTCTCTACTTCCTTGATGATGAACTCTTGCTTCTCTGGCGCCTGGCGCCGTGCTTTCTGCTTCACGGGGCGTGCGTTTGGACACACGGCTAAGTGGTGCTCGATCACCTCCCTCGGTACTCCGGACATCTCTGACGGTGTCCATGCGAACATGTCAGAGTTTGCCCTGAGGAAGGCGACGAGCGCGCTTTCCTATTTGGGAGGCAAGCCAGCGCCTATGGTGACGCTAGCCCCCGAGCCGCTGGCGTCCAGTGACACCTTCTTCGTGGCTGCCTGCTCCTGTGAGAACAGCTTCTTCTTCGCGGGCCTCTCGAGGGGCTCCATGTCCTCATCAGCAGGGAATGCCACGGCAGCGGCCTTGTAGGCGGTCTCGACAGAGCGCATTGCGTCCTGGACTTGGCCGTGGATGGCGATGGTGCCGCCGCTGCCTGGAAGCTTGACGATGTTGTAGGCATGGTGAGTGACAGCCATGAACTTCGCGAGGGGGGGTAGCCGAGGATGGCGTTGTAGGGCAGGCCAATGTGCGCGACGTCGAAGTCGATCTGCTCGGTGCGGTAGTTCTGCGGCGTGCCGAAGGTGACCGCGAGCCTCACCTGCCCCAGAGGTGTGGTAGAGCCACTTGTCACTCGTGAAGGGCCTAGAGGGCATGAGCCACTCGTAGGGCACTTGAAGCTGCTCGAAGGTCTCGACAGAGATGACGTTCAAGCCCGCACCCCCATCTATAAGCGTCTTGGCGACGGCGATGTTGTTGATGATGGGGGTGCACACCAGCGGGATGGTGCCTACTGCCTTGGTCGACTTGGGGTGGTCCTTGGAGTCGAAGGCGATGGTGTACTGTGACCACTTGAGGGGCTGGGAAGCCTCAAGCCCTGGAAGCGCTGCGCTGACCTCGCGAGAGAATTGCTTGAAGTGGTTGTTGGACTTGGGCGCTGGGACCCGCCGAGGATGCAGGCTATTGCCCCCTGAGGGGCCTGGTAGCCCCCAGGGTTCTCGTCGGGGAGGTTGCCGTTTGCCCAGCGTTATTCCCCCGAGGCCTGTGCTGGAAGTTGTGGCGTCCCTCCGCGGCCACCACGGCCTCCGCCGCGGCCGCGCGGCCTGGTTCTTCTCCCGCTCCTTGCTGAGCTGCTTGAGCTCCCAGCAGTCTTCAGTGGCGTGGTTGTGCCTGTTGTGGTAGATGCAGTATGGGCGATTGTCCGCCTTTTTCTCTTCAGCCGCCGGAGAGGCCTCGCGAGGCTGTTTGCGTCAGGCTCTGCCGCGAGGATGGCGGTGGTCTTGCGCTTCTCGCAGGCTTCTTCTTGCTCCTGGACCCCTCTGGAGGGTCCTCCTCCACTTCCTTCTTGACGAAGAGGAGGCCCTCTTCAGCCTTGGCGCACTTGTCAGCCAGATCAAAGAGCTTCACCACAGAGGAGAGGTGTCGTGGATGCCGAGCTTCTCGAGCATCCTGTGGTTCGTGACGCCCTCCCTGAAGGCGGAGATGACGTGCGAGTCCGGGATGTTCGGAATCTTGTTGCGGACCTGGCTGAAGCGCTGGATGTATCTGCGGAGGGTCTCGTCAGGCTTCTGGCGCACCGCGCGAAGGTCGTTGTAGGTGAGCGCGCGTTCGTAGGTGCCCTTGAAGTTGGCGACGAAGACCTTGCAGAGGTCCTCCCACGTGTCGATGGTGTTCTCGGGGAGGTTCATGAGCCACGAGAGCGCGGAGTCCTTGAGCGCCATGGAGAGCCAGTTGGCCATCACCTTGTCGTCGCCTCCTGCAGCTTGGATGGAGAGGGTGTAGAGCTGCAGGAACTCCAGAGGGTTGGTCCTGCCGTCGTAGCGTGGAGGAGGTCTGGCTTGAACTTCACAGGCCAGACGACACGGCGCAGGTTGCGGGTGAAGGCGGTGCAGCCCGTGGCGTACGTCACGGCGCCACCAGCGAGTACGCCGCGGTTCTGGCGACCTGCAGCGGCGATCTCCTGACGCGGTTGTGGCGGTCCCTCTGGCGCTCGATCTCCACGCGGGCGTCCGCCGGAGTCCGCTGCACGATCTGGCAGTCGTGCGGCGAGGATGCGTGCGACGCGGCGCGGTGGTTGCTGCCGGAGCTGCAGCTGGAGGAGGTGGCGGAGGCGGAGGGGGAGGAGGAGCGCCGTGCGCTATGTTCCCCTCGCGTCCGGAGTGGCGCACCAGCGAGCGGGAGGGTGCTGGTGCTGCAGTGGTGGCGGCAGGAACGGCGGCGGCGTTGATGAGCTCCTCGAGACGCCCAGCCAGTTGTCATGGCCCGCCTGCGTGGGACGGTAGCGCAGCAGCTCCTGCGCCATCAGCAGCGCGGTGGCTGGACTGGGCGCTGCTCGGCCCATCGTGGAGGCGCTCTCGCGCCTGGATGGGTGCAAGGAGGAAGCTCCCTCGTCCTCGCCGTCGATGCCGCCGTCGTTGCCGCTGCCGTTGCCGCCGTCGTCCTCAGGGTGCTCGACGCGCGGCTCGGCGTTGCGCTCTGAAGCGCGGTTGGCGCGTGGGCGACCACGCGGGTTGTGGTTGGCGGCGGGCTCGGTGTTGGCCCTGCCGGACGTCCGTCGCGCGAGACGCGCAGCTCGCGTGTCAGTCATGGCGCGGAGAGGTTGAAGAAGTTGAAGACGCGCCTCAGCCCCCTACCTGGCGCGCCAAATGTCGGAGACTAGTCCCAGGAACTAGGGGTGTCTCTCAAGTCCAGGAAACGAGTAAGGGGCTGAACACAACGTCAAACAAATCCTCAACAACCTCGGCGACGGTGCTCGTCGAGCTCGGTGAGGAACATCACGACAGAGGTAACACGAGCCGCTACCCAGGTTCAGGCCCACCGTGAGGTGTAAAAGCCCTACGTCCTGCTAAGATGTATTGCACTGCTTGGAGAGGTTCACAGTACAAGTGTGCTTGCCGAGGGCACTGCTATGGCTATGGTGGACTATGGTGGAATGAGCTCGTCTTCTTCTCAGACTTAGCTCCTTGGTTGTGGAATGTGTTTGAATGCGGGATCCCCCTCCTAGGTCGTACACTGGCTCCTTATATACCGGGCTTGGTCCTCTTCCCGAAAACCCCGGCGGAAGGGATACCACAACGCGCCGAATTGGAGCACAGTGCACAGCGTCGGGGGCGTCCATGGACCCGGTCCATGGCAGGGAGCACGTCGTCGGCAGGCCACCGTCCAACCAGGACGGTGGGCTGGCACTGCAGAGCTTTGGGGCGCGCCCCATGGTGAGTCGCAGTTGGAGCGTAGCGACGGCCGGCCGCTTTATCACCATTTTGGCAGTCTTGGAGTCCGCTTTGCTTGCCGCATCTCCTTTGACCACTTTATACACGAGAATGGCAACTGCGGTGTCTTCGTCATCACGCGCAGGCGCGCATGTCACTCTGCGGCGGGCGCAGAGCCATGTGCGCTCTGCGGCGTAGGAGCTTGCTTCCACTTGAAGGAAACCCGCGAGGCCTGAACCCTCGCCGAGGTTTTGTAGCCGTTGACTTCTCGTGAGGGAAAACCTCCACGAGGGGGCGGGGACGCGCCAGGGCCTGAAGATCTTCTAGGAGAGGCCTTCTCGAGGCAGAGATCCCTCTTGAGGCCTCCAGGCCAATCGTCTTGGTCCTTAGCAGAAATGCTCGGTCGAGCAAGTAAGCCCTCGCGGGAAATGCCTCGCGAGGCTCGCCAGGCTAAAAGCCTGGTCCTTAGCATAAATTCCTGCGGAGCGTTCGAGGGTTGTGGCAGGCCGGCCCATGACCCTGGTTTTCACTGGGCCGACAAAAGTTTTAATCCCAATATTTTGGAGCTTGATAAAAATTATATGTTTGTAGATCATGAAAAGCATGCTTTATGTGATAGTTATATTGTTGTGTTTGTTCATTATGCTACTGAAAAGGAAAAGTCTATTTTCAACCCTGAACTTTAATGGTCTAGCGAAATAAACCTCGAACTTTAAATCCCTGTCGTTTGTACCCTGAACTTACGAATCCCGGTCTAAATCAGACCCTGAACCTGTTTGCTACACCGGGAAAGAAACAATCCCAACCGGGAATACAGGTACTCTCACTGACAGTGGGACCCATATGTCTATTTATATCCTTAACCCAATTTTTTTCCTTTTACAAGTACGATTGGATCGGGCGCTCGCGGCGGAGGAGCGGAAGCCGTGGTGTGCGGGCGCGGCGAAGGAGCAGGAGAGGCCGGGGTGGGGGACGCGCGGTGAAGGAGCGGGTAGGCCGGGCGGGCGCACAGCGCGGGAGCGGGACGCCGTCGCGGCCGCGCCATGCTCGCGGCGCTTCTGGCAGGGCTCGAGGCCGTGCGCGCCGCACAGGGACGAGGGCGGGTGCGGGCCGTCGGGAGGCGGCCGGCTGCGCACTCGGCCATGCTGCGCAAGGTCCACGCCGCGCCCCCGCCGCGTCGTCTGCAACCTCACCGGACGCGCGCTTCGCCGTGTTCACGGCCGCGTGCTGCGCCATACGAGCGTCGCGCTCACGACACACGCCACGCCGCTTGGCCTTGTCCACGCCGAGCACTGTCGTCGTGCGCGCTCCCGGCCAGGCACAGCGCAAGGTCCACAACACGCCCCCGGCGCATCATATGCACCTCACGGACGCGCGCCTTGTACGCGCCGCGTTCGTCCGCCGCCTGCCGAGCGTATGCGAGCGTCGCGCTCACTGTCCAGACGTCGTGCCTTTGCCTTGTCTGCGCCGCGTTCGCCGCACGCCTGCTCGCCACAGCCCCGAGCTAGCCGCGCAACGTTCACTGCGCGTGCTAGCTAGGTAGCTGGGATACGAGGGTGCGTGCGCTGTGTTAGCCGTGCGGGCTAGCTGCTAAGCTAGGTTAGCTTAGGATTTGAGGCGTGCATGTTAGCTAGCTAGATGTGGGTACGTGCGTGTGGCCCGTGCGTGCACTGCTGCCATGCCTCCCATGTGTAGAGAGGAAGGAGACGATGCATGTTTTTCCTGCTCGGGATTGTTTGTTTCCCGGTTGTACCAAACAGTTCCAGGGTCAGATTTAGACGGGATTCGTAAGTTCAGGGTACAAACAACAGGGATTTAAAGTTTGGGTTCATTTCGCCGGACCACTACAAGTTCAGGGTTGAAAAATGGATTTTTTCCTACTAAAAATTATTAGAAAGAGGAAAATATGGTTGTAGAAATTTTCATGTACTAAAACACCTCTCATGTTGAAAGTTCTGAAGTTATTTGTATACAAGATTCCTATGCATAGGAAGTGGGTTAGACTTAAATGTGTTTCGAATCTTCTTGATGCTCCTTTTGCTTCATTTTCTATTTTTATGTGAGCATCATTAAAACTATCAATCCTAGCTAAAAGGCATTAAAGAAAAGCGCTTCTGGGAGGCAACCCATTTTAATTTTCTGCAATTTTTCTTTTTATTGAGTCAAGGAACTTGTTTACTTCTGTAACAACTCCTTTGATCTTTACTTTTCGCATTGTTGTGCCAAGAAGAGTCTCTAATGATAAGATGATGCTAGATTTTGATTGCTGCGCAGAAATAGATTTTTGTCGTTCACTGTACAAAAATTATAAATCATAGAAATGAAATTTTAATTTGAAATGTTTTGTGCGTAATCCTGATGTATGTACATCTTTCGTTAGTTCAAAGTTTTTCGATCTGAGCAACGTAAGTGCCTCGAAAAAATTCGTCTTTGCGGACTGTTCTGTTTTAGACAGATTATGTCTTTTATTTTGCATTCTCTTTTTACTAGTGTTGGGGTAATTCTTTTTTGGGTGAAAGAGCTTCACATAACATCAGTGGCAGTAGTTAATGTTTAAAGTAACGGTCATACTGCATCCTTACAGAACATGTGAGTTTTGATTGATGCACTAACCCTCTAATGAGATTACTTTGAGTTTGGTGTGGCGGAAGTTTTCAAACGGTCAAGAGGGAAGAGTGATATAATAGGATGCAGAAGAGTGAAGAGCTTAAGCTTGGGGAGGCTCCCATGGATCTCCCCACATATTTCAAGAAGACTCAAGTGTCTAAGCTTGGGGATGCCCAAGGCATCCCTTATTCATCGTCAAAATTATCAGGTCATCTCTAGTGAAACTATATTTTAATTCTTTCACATCATATGTGCTGTTCTTGGAGCATCTGCGTGTTTTATTTTCAGTATGTTATTTTTATTTTCTGATATCAACTTGATTGGATCATAGCATTCTTGATTGGAGAGAGACATGCTCCGCTTTTCATTAGAATACTCCTATTCTTCACTTATACTTGTTGAGTATTCATATCTAGCGTTGTTTAGCTTTTAGCTCTTGTTTTCATGTATCTCTTGTCAGAGCTATTAGATCTTTTAAAGAAAATACTCTCTTATTTCTTATACTTGTTTGGAGAGTTATTGAAATAAATTGATTGGTGTTTGGTTGGAACAGAAATGTTGCATGTGGTAAATGGTATAATGAAAAGACTTACATTCTTTGTAGATCACTAACATGGATAATTTGATACTTGTCAATTGTTTTGAGTTAACAAGTAGGTCATGATTAAACTTTTGCATCATGTAAGTTAAGTCCATTAGTGAAGAACTACCGTAAAGCTTGTTGAAATTTGGTTTGCATAGTGTATCTTAAGGTCTAGATATTTTCTAGTAAAAGGGTTTGGTTAAAAGGAAGACAGTGTGGAGTCTTATAATTTTTGCAATATATTGGTCATATAAAACTTGGTGTACCGGTTGATAGTCTTGTTTGCTTAAATAACCTTGCTAGCCTAAACTCGTACTGAGAGGGAATGCTTCTCGTGCATCCAAATCCTTGAGCCAAAATCCATGCCATTTGTGTCCACCATAACTACCTATATGTGGATTTCCTCGCCACTCCAAGTAAAATTTTCATGTGCTACCTTTAAACTATTCAAAATTGTTACTACTCCTTTTTGTGTCAATGTTTACCAAGCTCATGAGGACGTGGTGGATGTCTTTATTTCACTTGTCAAGCAGACTTTACCTTCAGACTAGCGGCATATTCCTCTTATCTATTAATTTAGCAAAAAGAGCTGGCAACGGGGTGTCCAGTCCCAATTAATTACAACTTTAACCGCTTAATCTCTTCACATTTTGTCAACTGAATACTCAGTGAAACATCTGCATGTGTAAACAAAAGATAAAAGAGGGATGATTGATACGTCTCAAACGTATCTATAATTTCTGATGTTACATGTTGAATTATACCAATTGTTACATGTTTTATATACACTTTATAGCATTTTTATGCATTTTCTGGGACTAGCCTATTAACAAGAAATGCCACAGTGTCAGTTCCAGTTTTCTGCTGTTTTTGTATTCCAGAAAAGCTAGTCTGGAAATATTCTCGGAATTGGACGAAACTTGGACAGAACCTCCTATTTTTCCAACACGTACTCGGAGTCCAAAGGAGAGACGGAGGGGAGCCACGAGCCAGCCACACCATGGGGCGCGCGGGCCCCCCCTCTGCGCACCGTGGGGTGGTGTGGGCCCCACGGCGTCTCCAGCCGCCGCCTTTTCGCCTATATATAATCTTCCCGACACGAAAACCTAAATACCGGAGCCATATCCACGAAAAGTTCCAGAGATGTCGCCGCCCGTTAGCCCTAGCTCGGGAGGGTTCAGAAGCTCTTCCCGGCACCCTTCCGGAGGGGAATCATCACCAGAGGGCTCTACATCACCATGCCTGCCTCCGGAGTGATGCGGTGAGTAGTTCATCTTTGGACTACGGGTCCATAGCAGTAGCTAGATGGTTGTCTCTCCACTTTATGCTATAATGTTTAGATCTTGTGAGCTACCTATCATGATCAAGATCATCTTATTATAATGCTACATGTTGTGTTTGCTGGGATCCAATGAATATGAATACTATGTCAAGTTGATTATAAATCTATCTTATATGTTATTTATGATCTTGCATGCTTTCCGTTACTAGTAGATGCTTTGGCCAAGTAGATGCTTGTAACTCCAAGAGTGAATTTTAGCTAGATAGTGGGTTCATGCCTCCGGTAATCTGGGAGAGTGACACAACTTCTAAGATTGTGGATGTGCTGTTGCCACTAGGATAAAATAACCGATGTTTAGCTTAAGGGTGCGCCGTTAGGTCTAATGCATTTGTTTACATTACGCACATAACTTAATGCGATTATCCGTTGCTTGCAACTTAATACCAACGGGGAACTCGGATGACAACCTGGAGGTGGATTATTAGTCATAGACGTGTTGGATAACGGTCTATGTATTTTGTCGTAATGCCCAATGAATATCATAGTAATCATCATGTCATATATATGCATTGTCATGCGCTCAATATTTTGTCAATATTTATCAAAAACACAAAAACATAGTTACTTTTATTTTCAAGTTGTTATTTCTGTTTTGTTTTAATTTTTGCTAAAATGGTACCCTGAAATTGAAGTTCGATCCTTTAAGCAACAAGTGGAGAAAGTTATAAAGATGCTTGGTATAGGATCAGTGATGCTCACCGTAGATGTGATAAAAAATATTCTACCATGATCCTTTAGAATTTTTTTATGTTGGTATCATAGTTGGTATCGGTATGTTCTAGATCTCTGACAGGAGGGCAACTTTCTGGTGACTCCTGCTTTGGAAGTGTCGGGGGAATACTTTCTGGATTAACCCGCGGCCAGTGCGACTTAACTCACTCGCACGGACAAAGGCCCACTTGGGAGCAAGCCCAATATTGAACCGCCATAAGGAAGATCTAGAAGACATATCCTGGAGGACGTGAAGACCAAGTAGTCTCCGAGTAGGCCTCTGTGGACGTATTCCTTATGGGGGAAGTTTCCTTTTGTAACTAGCGAGCCTCTGTGTATATAAGAGGACTCGCAGGACTAGAGCGGGTCAAGCTATCAAGCCCCAAACCCTAGCTCATACGGCTTGTACCAGATCGGATCGCTCCATGTAACACCTTGATTATCATATCATACCAATCTAGGGTAGCAGGAAGTAGGTTTTTACCTCACATAGGGGGCTGAACCTGGGTAAATCTGTGTTGATCTTTGTTCCTGCGATCCCAAGCTCGGAGATGCTTGACTCACATAATCCCACACCTACGAAGTCATCTATGACACCTGACGTGACAAACCCACGACAGTTGGCGCCCACCGTGGGGCCTGCGGTCAAAAGCGTCACGTTCTGCGCAGGATCCGTGAAGGGATCTGAAGATCTTGTTGTTGGCCGTATCATCACGGTCAATGGCACACCCCTCATCGACGATTCAAGCTGGGGTGCCGGAAGCAGATTATTGGAGACCGGCCACGTCATCCCCTTTGGATCCATCAAGTCTCGTCGGCTTCATTGGCGGTGAGTCAGAGGATCCATCGCAACATGGCGATTCAGAAGAAGGAGTCGCGGTAACAGTGGACCAAGAAGAGGAATCTATCAACTACGAGTCGCTGCTCTTGAAGACGAAGAAGGCCAATCCATTGAGTATGTCCTTGAGGAAAGGCTATGCGGAGGCCCTGGGATAGTGGCTCGCCCTTTGTAGAAGATCGGCACGTTGAATGGGTCTACAGGACCACAGAAGCGGACGAAGGGCTAGGCATGCCACCAGGCAGCTTAGCCCCCACACCGCCGAAGCAGCAGAACAAGCCGCGCTAGACGCATCAGGAGTCGCGGCATCCGCTGCGATGACGCCAGGAGTGACGGCCTCAGGAGTCGCAAACAGAGAGACTCCACCTGGAGTCGCGCCTGCGGATCAGGGTCAAGGGTAACCCTCAACGCAGCGGTCACGCCGCCACAGGGAAGCGTGTTGTTTACGCCATATCTGCGGTTAACGCGGCTGCTAGGGTGACAGAATTGGAGGCTACCAGGATCGGGCTATATGATAAAGTCCAGAGAATCGCAGATGAGAGAGAGCCATCCACCTTGCCACACAGACGCCATGCGAGTCGCCTGCAGCCAGGAACAGTAAACCCTATGGAGCTGTTCCAATCACCTACCGCTGAACAGCAATTGCGGTTCCGTCAGCCGCCACCAGCACGATCCCATCAGTCGCCACCAACACGGCGCACCCGGTCGCATGGTCAGGGGTCGCACAACCTTCAGTCGCGGTACTCAACACATGGCACCATCTACCATGGTATGCGGTCCGTGGCCCCGTTAGCTACGCCCGCGGTTCAAGCAATCGCTGTACCATCAATCGTTACCAGCGGTTCCATCTTTCGCAGCACCAAGAGTAGCAGAGATACCTGGATCAAGGGCCATAGTACAGGCTAACAACAGGGCCATGATGCCCCCGCCATGACGCAGCCAACCTTTGTTCAGCAGTCGCCACAGTAGTCTCAAAGGTTCCACACGCCGCAAGGGCATTATGTTAGCCCAGTGGAGAATCTCTTTGTAGCCACAAACATCTTGGCCAGATTAGCGCCAGCAGGAAACAGCCAATGGACAGAGAGGCACGGCGCGCCATTGAGATGCTAAGCACGACAGTAATACCGCAGGCGAATATGTCCGAACACGCAGGACGGCTGCACTCCACCCCTTACAATAGCAGAGCAACGGCGAGAGAGAAGCATCCACGCGGGTCGCCACACGTTGCGACTTCGAGTTCGGCTAGGCGACAAAGGGAAGATCAACCTGCGGCTCAAAATCAACCTCAGCAAGTTCAACCCATAGAGATTGTGCAGCCGCGCGCGGCGGCCAATCCAATAGGAAGGCCAGCTTCGTCCAACCTATCGTCGCGACTCAAAAGGCCCAGTCTGTTTCAGCGAAAGAATTAGGTCTGAAGTTTCCTGCAGATTTCAAAGGGCCTCGCAAGGTCGCCAACTACAACGCAAGCATGGACCCTGTTACTTGGCTCAACAATAACGAGATGGGCATGAGCATCCTAAATGCATCCGAAGAGATCTGCGCACGTTACCTAAACATGATGTTAGAAGGCGCAGCTCACATATGGCTGCAAAATTTGCCACCAAATTCAACAAACTCTTGGGATGAGATGAAGGAAGCTTTTATCAAGAATTTCCAAGGAACATGCAAGCAACTCTGTAGCATAGAGGACCTGAGCGTTGTATACAAAGGAAGGCGAGTCGGAGTCGCCACTGGGATGAGAAGTGTCGCAGCGATCATACATTCCTCAGATAACATACCACCCAGTTCAGCAGTTTCCTATGTCATGGAGAAAATTGCAAATTTGAGCCGCTGTCCACAAACTAGGTCGCATGAAGGATAAAGTCAAGAGCCTAAGCGAGTTAATGGCGGCAGCCAACAAGTATGCTACCTCGGATAAAAACCAGGGACGCATCCGATGGGGAGGAAGAGGAAAACACTGGCAAGAGAAAGAGGGACAGTAGCAAGCCTCAACAAGCAAGCTAGCAATGCCAATGCGAGTTATAACAAGCGCAAAAACGAGGAAGGAAACTCATGGTAGTCGCAAATACGAACATCGTTACAAACAAAGCAGTAGCAGAGGAAGGAATTTTACCCAGAGTTAATTTGGAAGAGGTTTTCAACCGCCCCTGCGACATCCTATAGGAAAGATGGGAAACCACCCAACCACACAAAGGCAAGTGTTATCATTACAAAAAGT